>JAPYZA010003980.1:0-17311 GCA_030522685.1 Eupelmus azureus | reverse complement strand
GGTGAATTACAGGGGATCGCTGTGTCGTTCTGGCTCTTGTTCGCGATATAAATTTTATTGATGGGAACAGGTCCTCTGGGACTGTTGGGTGGAAATTGCAGGCTTTCGATTTAAACGGATTATTGATTTAGTATTTTTAATAATTTCGTCATTTTTTATCTTTTTGTATTATTTTATTGAGTTGTAATGGGTTTTTGTTATATTTATGTTTCAGGTGAGTTAAGCTGTAATTTGCCCGAAAGATTTTTCATCAATGGTACGAATTTCAATAAAATCATACTTTTAATGTCAGCTTTTTCAACTTATGTATTATTTAATAATTGAGTATTTATATTTCCTTTATGATTAAAAGTTAATATATGAATCAATATGTTTGAGGTAGCTCTCTGGTCTTTATCAACCAATATTTTTGAATAAAGTTGAATTTTATTCGAAATTGAATCTATAAAAACACTAAATTCAAAATAAAATACCCTGTATTTCTAGAAATACTTTCAAAGATACTTTCTGAAAGTTCTATTGGAATCCATAAATTTGACTTGCAAAAGGATCATTTGTGAATAAATGTATTGAATAAATAAAAATTTATTGCAAAACTAGTAGCTTGATAAAAAAGTGAGAAATGCAGTTCAATTTTTCTGAAAGATAGTACTATATTCTTTTATAAAACAGCTATGACCGCAAAGTCAAAATCAAATTATGATAAAATCTCATTGGCTGTTTCAACCGTTCTCAAGTCAGAACATTAAAAGAATACAACCGTGATTATGTACTTTAGTCTCCACACCAGTTTATTATCCAAGAGCACAAGCGCGATTTGTTTTACATCGTCGGTTCTCACGCGAACGAGCATTATAAAAAAAAAATTATATTATTCCTGAAGTACTGCTATCCTGCGAGTTAACAAGACAAAGGTGCCCGTTTAGAGCTAATTGGCTCGAAGAGAAACAGAAAGGGAAAGAGGAAAAGTGAATAAAAGAAAATATAAATGATGAAATGCTTGTATTCAAGTGAGAAGAGGAAAGCGAAAAGAAACGTTTACATGTTTTTTCAAAACTTTACTTTTGTAAACTAAAAGTACACAACAATACGCTGTAACGTGATTCTAGTTTTTCCACGAGTTAACCATGCAATTTCAAGCCCTGTCGTGGTAAAAGTGAATATCATTATAAGAGCCTGCCAATAAACTGTGAGACTGCTTGCTCGTAAATGTATCATTATGCAGTGGTAATAAATTACGCATTTTATATTTTTTTCATCTCCGATCGTAATCTTTAAGTGTATTATTCCAACGTGTTGCTTGAACAACATTAAAGAGATTTAAATTCATTACAGCGCCAAAGTCAGAGCTTCGAAACTCTTTAAAAAAAATTTTATTCCTATTAAAAGAACCTAGATACCTTACTTTTTTTATATGATCACATTAAATAGTCAAATAAAAGAAGTTTTCATTAGAAATATTATAAGGTTGCTAAAATAACTAATTTATTTAGACTATGTTTAACATAATTATATGTTTAACATATAAACACACTACATTTCCCAAAATATTACACCCAAAACAGTCACACAATCCCAATCAACTCAAAAATAAAAAAAACACACTCCCAAATATATGATAAATTACCCTCGCCCTTTCGCTCGACAGCGCTCTAAAAAAACAGAACGAGCCGCACCGGAAGTCCTAAAAATAAACTCTACCGGCATAAAAACATGCACTCTCCTATCACCGCGATCATCGCCGTGCACTTTGCCACCTCCGCATGAATAAAACTCAAAACTCTCCCGTCGTATCCGGCTATCCTTGTCATAATATACGACGTGGCGATGGATGATCGGGCAGTCCGGCAGCGCGTATGCACTAGCTCTGATAAAGAGCAGCGGACTCCGGACACAGCTAGCTGAGAGAACGAGGCTGACTTGGCGTTTCGCTGTTATATTGACCATCGGCCGAACTTTTACGCGCGAGAAAGTCGATCGACGCCTGATCCCTCGTAAACTTTCTAGCGTATACATCCAAAGTAGATAATCCAGGGTCGGAGTGCGTACGCGTGTTTACATGCCCAAAGGTGAGTTTCTTTTTATGAGCATGGGAAGGTTCGTTGGGTTTTTTAATTTTTGGGTTAAAATCGTTGAGAAATGGTAACGTTTTGAATTACATAGGGAAAAGGTTTTTATTTCAAAATTCGTACCGTAAATAATCCGTCCTGACCAGCGAAACAATTAATAAAGTACAGTGCTTAAAGCACCTCTCGCGCTCTTTTGTCCGAACGAGAAAAATCAATTTGCGGCAATTGGTTTAAGGAGAAATGCAGCTCCTTCGATTTGCTTCGTAACAAATGGTTATCAGACCTTCGCTTTTGCCTTGCACGAGCATTAGTTGCCACATCTAGATAAGAAGCTAGAGTATCAGCAGTAATTGCCGAGCAACTGGCCCCTAATCCCTTGCAAGCATTCTTCGGCCGCTCGTACAGACTTGGGAATGTTCGACGAAAATGTTCGAGAAAAGGCCAGCTCTACGCTTTGTCGGCGAGTTAACGAACTGGGGAAAAGTGATTTTTCAACGCCAGTCCGTTGCCGGTCCAAGCGAGAGTCATTAGCGATCGTGGTAAAAGGTACAATGATGAAATTACTCTTAATTTTGAAAGAGCTTTAATTAGAGTAAGCCCGGGGAAGTTAATAGTAAAACTCGTTGTTAACTATCGTTATGGAAATAATCGGCTTAATTTTTCTTGTTTAACAAAGGTGCTTTTCTTTGCTCGATTTCCCGGACACGTACGCGTGCGGACATTATTATTCTAGGGGCCTTTCTCTTGCTAATGCAGCCTGCTGAATATACATAGCGTCGAACTTTGTCTTTCTGGTTTCTTCTTGGCCAGCCAATATGACTCGGCCTATATCAGCGAGAGAGATGAAAAACGATCTCAGCTGGCAGGCTTTAGCCGATGGATGGAATGTAGTATGATAATCCAGGGAAGAAAAATCTTGAAGCGCATTTCTTTGGCAATCTAGTAAAAACCACTAAAAATCACTAAAAATTTATAAAGTTGATGAAAGTTTTATGTAATCCTTTTCCACTGTTGCGAGCAATTTTTTAAGTCACGATGTATTCGAGCGTTTTCATATTTTATAAAATGAAAATGCATTTCACAAATAAAATAAGAAAAGTATTATCCGTAACATTTATATTGATAAAATAAACATTTTTGTAGATAAAAACGATATTCACGTCAAGAAAAACTTCCCGAAAAACGTAAACGTGTAGGATTAAAAAATATTTATAAAATAGTAATCTTTTAATATTTTATAAAATAAAATATAACTGTTGACTGTTTTTGCAGAAGGATTTTTCAAAGAGCAATTTATTATATTTTTATAAAACCGATAAAATTTGTTTTATTTTTATACTTTCTTTGATTGATGTTGAAATTTCAACTTCTGATTAAAATTTGGCACGTTAAAAAATATATGAATAGGTATAGTTCAAGAGACATTTCAGTCGATTTTGGGCTCAAATAAGGATTTAATGGGTCAAAATATACGTGTAGACCGCGGAATAAACCACTCTTGTGTATCTATGTAATTCATAAAAAGTTGAAATTTGGTAGTTTATTAAAAAAAAGTTGACAATAAGTTTAGGTTTTTGTGGATAATTGACGAAATATTTTCCGTCCAGTTCATCAAACATTGCCCAAATAATTTAGCATATTGATTGATATTAATCGATTTTCACCTTAAATATACCAACTTAAAAATAATCCAGAAAATTTTATTATATATTTATCTGTTCTACAAAAATGACCTTGAATTAATAATACATTAAAATTATAATACGTTGTAGTACTAAGCACACGTGGTCTGTACAGAGAACGGAAGCCACTATATACTCAGAGATCTACTTACATCCCGCACAAGTAGACATATGCGCGGGCAGAATTACCCACGCACATGACTTACATACACGCGCGCAAGCAAGCAAGGATACATGTACGTTTACACTGTGAGACGTTTATCAACAAAAAATTAGCTTGGTCATTTCGAAGTTTCGGAAAATATTAAAATCAAAACGAAGTATTATCAAAATTATTGTATAATCAAATTTGTTTATATATACTTTTTTTACTTGTAAAATTCAAAAAACATTGATATCTCATCTCAATAATCAACTCCAAGGTCAAATCTTCTCCAAACGCTCGTTGTACACAATCGGTCAACTAGAAATCGTGATACCCCTCCTTTGTGCCGAGCAATGTAAACAGCAAACACATCCGGCGGATTTAAGGCTAACGCTTCTCCCGCGCGTAGCTGACTGTGCAGCTTCGTCGGAATTATAGGTAGATTATGCCTCGTTAGCCAGCTAGTGCGCATTTCATCTAGCTTTCCCCATTTCGACGTCTTCATCATTGTCGCTCCCACGATGATTTCGCTCACGCGTGTGTTAATTTTGTGCCGGCGTTCCTAGACTGGGGCTGAATCTAGGAAAGATTATACGCTTGGGGGTTGAGGCGATGAATGATTGGGTGGATTACAAATGATTATGAGAAGTTTTGGCAAAGATTTTCTATGGTTGAACGGTGGTTGGAGTGGCACTTGTTTAGTTATGTAATACTGTATAGTTTGTTTGACTTGATTTAGATGCCTTTATGTCAGTTGTTTTATTATATGTTTCAAACGCATATTGTTTCAATAAATTTGTATATGCAAAAAATGCATTAGAATGTGGTTACATATTCTAAAATGAATCTAATAATTAAATTGATTTTAAGTTGTAAAAGATTAAAAATACGTCTGACTAAACTGATTTAATATTTCAATATATTTATAATGAATAAAAAGTGAATTAAATATTCATCAAGTGTCTCGTTGCAGAAGCTGACCATCCTTTATTGAAATTCAAACAATCTTTGAAACTGAATTCATCCGAAACGTGCTTTGTAGAAGCCGCATTCTAGTTAAATTTTCTTACCTCTTTCGAAACATAATGCGCACCATCACCCAGCTTGTATCGTGTAAAATCAACATGAGTTATAATATACGAATTTCCCTCGAGTGTCGTATTGCAGTAACATAACTGAGAACGATGCTGGAATAACACGAATTCTAATGTAAATTTTAGAACATTTATTGGATCAAAGTTCGGAGCTTTGCGGCAACGCCGCCCGTTGTTATGTCCTCTCATATTTGCACTTTCTCGTTCCACGTCATACAAATTTCAAAAAAAAACCGCAATGAAACTCACTAATATTAAAATAAAAAAAAACGAAGCAACATTTTAGATGAAGCTCCAAGTAACTCGACACGCCTCCAACATATCATAAAAATACAAAACGCCAAGATTAGCCGCAAGGACAGCGACAGGAGCCTCTTATCCGAAGAATTCAATTACTCGTCGAGAGCACACACGCACGCACACATACACACACACACACACACACACACACATACACGCACACACACACATACGCAAAACGAAAGCCGTAGAAACGTTGCGCTAGTCGCATTGTGCGCTCGACGCAGTCCTGAAAGAGGTCGACGTCTACGCGCCCGCGCGGGTGAGAACAAAGGCTCTTGCTTTCGCCTGGCGCAGATCGAGAGACTGCTAATATGGCCATTGAAGTTTAGCCCGCCGGCATAACGAGCTCGCGAGTTTTGATCCGCTCGGAAACTTCGCTCGAGCGAATTATGCGTTTTCTTCTCCGCGGCTGGTTTGCTCGATTTTTTTTTTTAAGTTTCGAAGAAAAAGGTGTAAGGGAGGCTGAGCTCTTTTAAGGTTTTAAATGGATCGGAGTTATGGAAAGAAATTGGAGAAATTGAAGAGTATTAATGAGTTGGAGATTGAAATTGAATGATCATACAGTCGATTACTTTTTGATAACTATTCAAATTTTGATTGACATTAATAATTAAAAAGCCTGCTGTTAAGTCCTGATTAGGACGTGATTAATTTTCTATCCAGAAAGTTTTATTATTTACTAAACTTTGTAAGTTTGCCTTACAAAGAGTCAACATGTTTTCCTTTAAGATGACCTCGAAACTTTGTCCATCCAATAAAGAATTAGCCAATAATCCAAACTATTCAACATCGATCATTACAAACACATCAACAAAATCATCTTATATTTATACATTAATACAAAAAATTATGAGTGAAGATCCAGAATAATTATACAATTAAATTCTCTAATTCGATCTACTTTAATAAATAGGATTATTCAAAAACAAGCCAGCTATTTAAGTCGGAGAAAAATAATCTAAATAATAATAAACTTTGCGGATGTTAATTACGCGTTTCACTTAGCAGCGTCGTATCCTCGTTAATAACTACGCCGAGCATTCTAATTTTATCTCGGATATAGCGACGCGCTCCCTCGACGAATATAGCCTCCCCCGACGCGTCAAGCTTTAGACGCTCTCGGCACAAGAGAGTCGATAATAAAATCCTTCGCGCGGGGGCGTAAACAGGCGTGTCTTTTCAAAACTATGTGTGTACGAGAGGCTGACGCGCGCTATCGAGCCCAGCTCGATTCACGCTTTTATACCGCGCCTTTATACGAACCTGCTAAACTTGCCGCGGCCTTTTCCTTTATTTTTTCCTCGTTTTGATTTCTCGCTATTGTTATGTAGATAGGTGTTATGAAAGCTCTTAGTAAAATGATATTTTTTGAAAAGATATTGTGTTTTCTGTGCGACGTTATGTAAAATAATGTGGTTGATAAAGATTTTTATTGTTATCATATGAAATTATATAGTACAGAGAAACAATTTAAAATGAAAGAATAAAACATTAAAAAAGAAAGATAGATAGGAAAGATTATATACATTCTCATTTATTTTATACTCTATCTCAGGTAATGAAATAAAATAAAGACGGACATACAGATATAAAGGGATGTTTCGCGCAAGATAAGACCGGATTAAAGAGCAGCGTTTATAAAGCATTACTGTATAACGAACTAGGATTTGCCGGATTACAGTTGAAAATGTATGATATTGAGAAAAATCTGGCTTTTTAAGAAAATTTGTCATTTTTTAGACTACTGCGGGATTATGCCTTATGAATTACACTAGTTTAACAATTTATTCAGCAAAATTATTTTTTACTTTTAATTTGTTAGAAAATTCATTTTACAAAGTTTAGTCGTTCATTTTCACATGTCAATCATTTATATACAAATGTTTTATATTAAATCCTAAGTCATGTTAAAAGTGAAGAAGCATTCGCTTTTGGTTTAAAGCTTCATTAATTATTTTTCATCAATTTCATTTCATTAAAATGAACCATCATTATAATTTAAATCATTTAACAATTCACGTGTGACGAGTTTCTGTGTCAGTCGCATTAAATAATCTATTAATTACGCTTTATCAATACGTAATAAATTATGAGTAGAATAATAATAAATAAAATACAATATGCGTTCAAATATTAATGATCCTGCATATAACATATCTTCAATATTTTATTTTACATAAGTAATAATAAATATGGTGCAGAGTGTTGTACAATTATCATTAAAATTAGCATTAATATTATAATGCACCATTAAAATTAAAAGGATGTTCATTTTTGAAAAACCTTTTATCTTCAACTTGCTACTGTTGACTAGAAGAACAAATGACAATATAATTTAGACAAAAAACTACACCACTTATTAAGATTATACATCGGTAAACATCTAAAAACAATAACCATCCAAAATACTTATATAAGAAATCAGCTCACAGACTGCGACCATACAACGCAGTTGGCGAAGCATGAAACGAGAGCTTTCGAGTTTTGCTCGTTCCAAACAAAAACGCACGCACTCTCGCTCTTCAAAGTTCCTTTTCCTGAGCTCTGACAAAATAATACTTTAGCTAGCTACGCATACAATCTTAATCCTTGAAAATCTCGTTGACTTAAAATCGCGGCGTTATTCGTTGATGGTTTATAAGGAGTCGGGATCATGACTGTATGAGTGATTGATCCTTGATTATACAATTATAATTATGTAAATTTATGATGAAAAATGCTCTTTATTGAAACTGTTACCTTATAATTTTTGCATAAAAGTTGTAAAATTTAATCGTACAAACACCAAAATATTATAAGTAATATTATAGTGCCATTAAATAGCGCGTATTTTATTAAAGATTTCTTTAACTTGAAAAAAAATATGACATCTGCTAAAAGATAAGCCAATAACTAAATCCCCACTAGCACATTTTCGAAGAAATCATCATTCACTCCCTCGATCCTCCGAATTCCCCAACGCCAAAATTAAAATACTCCCACCTGCCGATGATCCCCCATCAGCCCTCCGTCTCCTGCCCCTCCGGACGTTAATAAGGCGCAGAGCATGAGGGAATACATCCCGTGGCAAGCGAGCCAGGAAAAGTAGGACGCGCTCTGCGAGAGAGATGCGCACCCTCGCTCTGGAAACAGTCCTAATCCTCCCCCTCCCCCCTCTCTTCTTCTATGCGCGCGGGGCACGCAACAGTTGGCTGCGCCGCTCTTTTATATAAGTACCGGGAGAGGCGCGCGATCTCCCGGCCTTTTCGGGTGAGAGAGAGCCGTGAATTTTAATGGACGCTCAGCGTCTTGTCGAGAATATTGGGCTGAACGGCGGTTTTAGAGAGGGCTGGTCCATGATGAATGGGGATGGTAATTTTTTTGAGTGCTATGCGCTCGGGGGCGCGAGCTGAAAGGATCTTGAGAAGGTTTAGGATTTTTGGGTAAAAAGAGCGTGAATGATTGGATTTATTATTGAATAGTTTGACCGGGAACGTGGGCTGGACTCGTTTGAGCGTTACATAATTCGAATAACTCGCGTATTAATTTTCATGGTATTTATATATAATAAATTTGGTATTTGTTTCCTAGAATTTTAATTCTTATACAGTTAATTTTTAAAATATTTGATGAAATATTTCATTACGAAAAGGTCTTTTCCTGAAAGCTAGAAATCATAAAAGTATTAAAGAAATTGTACTTTGTAATACCGTAATTTAAAATTTGATACAAACATTTTATTTACTTTTATTATACAGTTCTTTTGTGATTTAGTAAGCCGTGGGCGTATATATACGCCTCCGAGCACTGAACAAAAAGGTATGTTCTTGGATTAGTCCACCCACACGTTCAACTAGTCATTTTTTTTCTGTTTCCCAGTAGCAGTATGTCAATATTTAAAAAAATATTTCTATAGTTTTCCAATTGTAGGTATTTTCGCTTTTGATTGTTTTCCCATTTCTTTTTGTTATTTGTGTGTATCTGTGACTTTTGTTGCAGTCATTTGAAAGAGTTGTTTTTTATACCGCGCTTATTGCTCCAAGCTATTTCGCACATCTAAATGAATTGTTTCCATTTTTTGCGATGTAACGTAATCTTTTCGTGTAGCTCTTAATAAAGTTTCATTCTATATCCGTCTATTTTTATCCGTTATCCATGAAAATTTTACAAAAAGGCAATATTGTATCAATATTAGACAATATTACAACAATAATACACAATAACCAAACTTAAAACAATAAATACAATTTTTCTCATACGCAACATACTAGCAGAGCAATAGAGTGATAAACGAAAATTTATCATAAAATGAAAACTTACAACTTGAGTTTTCTATTTGTAAAACCATAATAAGTTGTTCATCGCTTTATGTCTCTTTAAGCTGGTTTAAAGATATTGGGCGTTTCTACACAGTATTATGATAAATTTGTTCGCGTTGGAATGTTCTTTGTGCTCGTCGCGTCTTTGTGTTCGTTTAAACTGAGCGAAAGCAGCAAGAGCTTCTAGAATATTATCATGAATTCCTCTTCAAGGGATACTCCTGAATAATTAACCTGATATTCAAGATGCAATATTTCATTTTTGTTTAATTTGAGTCTATCCGACGCTGTATTTTATACATTATGTAATAGTATGCATTCCTTTTATGTTCCTATATAGTAATAAATAGAGAGAAACGTTTTCAAATTGCTCTTTATATCGTAGAATTACTTTGTATTCTGTATAATGAATTTTCATATTTTATGAATTTTGTTATTTGTTTTCCTTTTTTTTACCAGACTTATTAAGAATTCCGTTTCTAGATTTATTTTATTTCTAAACAGATATAGCGCTATCTTATACCTATCAGTATATTGCTTATATTATTCTTTCTTTGTTTTGCCATATATTATTATAGATAGTATTGGAAATTAATTTAATTAACACAAATATTAAATAACAAAACACAAATAGTGTTTAAATAGACAACAACTTACATCCAAAGTTACTTATCTAACTCACATTACTAAATATTCAGATAAATATGGATACAAAAGGTACGAAAGGGAGTACTGCTCTTAAAATACAAAGTTACATCGTCACCGAGATTTCTCTTTGATAAAAGAACAGAGGCTACAACGGATAATATAATAAAACCAAGTTTCGCAATCTCATTTGTAAAAAATGGAAAAATTTTTCTTAGTTTTGAACAGCTTGCATTATAATGATGGGTCATTTAGGAAAACAAAACTACTTGTTTTACACTAATTTACTAATTTCTAAATATGTATATGTTTATTCTACTCGAAGATGTTCGCTCAGATTAGTAAAAGTTTAATTTTTAAGCTCGTTGCACTGTGTCAGTATTTGTGACAACACCGTAACAGTAGCTAAACGAAATTGTAGCTGTAGTAATTTTCCTTTTATATGACTACTGTATTGCATAATTTAATTTTCTTAATTGTTATAAATCTTATTTGTGTATTCTCATAATCAGAGTATAAATGAATAAAAAGAACAAGATTATGATAATCAATTGTGATTTTTTTGCATTTCCACTATTAGATTTTCAATTTTATAAAAAGAGGAACATGATATTCTGTTTCAAAGAAATGTATACTCCGTGTATTACTGAAATAAAGATTATAACAATCATTATATTATCGCAAATCAAGTAGTAAGTTACAAAGTTAATCTTGATGCAAGAAATTATTTTCTATGTTCAAAAAGCTTATATTTTGGCAAAGAAGGTAAATAAATGGTCATAATTACAGACTAAATGTTCATCGTCACGCACTAGTATAATTCATACCAATTATCACTTACAAATGACTGAATTAAGGACTAGGTGAATCACGTTATCATTCCCTATTCCATCCACTTTCTTTCTGTTCTAATAACAAATCACAAATTTCGGTTAAGCCAAATTAGCTATAACCGAAACTACATTCCATTCCATTATTAAAATCCATACATTCCTCAAAAGATCGCCAATAACGCAACTCACCACAACTAAACGCTTCTTCTTGAACCACTTTGCACCTGTCCTTACGTACACACAGCTATCAGCTCGACTACAAATTACTTGTCCCGTAACGAGCCCCATCACGCGAAGACGTCATCTCGCTCGATACACGCGGACACCCACACACGCGTCCAATCCTCTAATCCTCTCGCCTTCAATCGATCACTCTCTCACCCTATACTCAACCTTTGGTCAATCCCTCGCGATGACCCCTCGCTGCAGCTGCAGGTCCAGATAAAGGCCAACCGAAATTTATTGTTTCTTTTTCTACACGAGGATATTGCCGGTCTCGTGCAGCGATTACCTCTCCGCAATGAGGAAGTTGTCATATCGATGGGGTAATGGCCGATGTATTCGTTTTGCCGTGACTTTTGGTAAGGTGTGTCGTTAGACTCTGTTTGGGGATATACACCGATTTGGTAAGCGGTTAGAAGGGAAGTTCATACGCCGTCAACGATGCGTTGGTATGAGACAGCAGTAGTCACAGCTTATTTCATAGAATTCTCATCGAGCAAGAACAGCCATAAGTACCGTTTTTTCTTTAAGCGCTGAGTCCTGAATATGTCTTTTTAGTGATAGATCAATTTTCAATTTTTTTAGATAATTCGAATGAATACTGAAGCAGGCGTAAAATTATGATATTCAAATTCTACATTTCATAGAATTGATTATGTTTTTTAATTTTTGTCATTCGATACTCGGCCTTGGCTAATGGCTTTTCGTTACGTCGCATTATATTTGATTAACGTTGGCCCTTCACGAATATTGCATTCCATTCCCTCAGGAGCCAGCTAAAATATTTCACGGCATATGCCGCGTTTACACGTTCAGCGACTACGATGCTTTGTAATCGGCTAATACGAGTTACGCTCTGATTGTTTCATGTTAAGCCACGGCTGAGCCCCTACTGGCTTCCGCTTTAATTTTAAAGCTAAGCCTTGGAATCGGTCGACGTTAAATTTAATTGGTCATTAAGGTATTAATTCGGTACATGCGGCTTTAGATATTTCAGCTTCGAAATGTACACGAAAAAATAATCCTGTCTTCAAGCTATCTAATGCTAATAATAAACTATTGGAACTACAAAAATTCCTCTATTCAATTTACCAAAAAAGTGTACAGAAAATAGTACATCAAAGCTCAACCAACCACTTTGTAAAAGAATTAACAATTTGATCCACAATTTGATCCCCAGGCATCGTACCCCACTGTTTATTCACAATACCCTCGCATCGCCGAGGTATGCGCGCCACTGTGTCCATATACGATATATATCCACAGTCGCAAAGGGATCGAGCGAGCGCGCGCGCGTCTGCTCGGATTCTACGCCGCCAGGCACATATGCGTGCAGGTATGTAGATGCGAGTCCGCGATATCTCCCCGGCGTGTGCCACGCGCGTCTCTACACTAGCCTATATATATGCGGGTATTCGTGTACGTGTGCGATTCGCTTTCGGGGGGTTAGCTCTCCCCCTTCGATCGCGTAAACGCGCGCAGTCGTTGCTCTGTACTTCCAAGGCTGGCTAATGCGCTGGAAATTGACGTGCATGGCGCTCTGATCTCGGCCCGCTGTGGGTTTTGCAGTGGCGAGGATGAGAGCATTCTTTGAGATGATGGGAGGAGGTTGGTGTTTTTGGTTGAGAAGATGAGTGATTTTTCGATATTTTTCATCGATGATTTTTAAAATTATTGAATCGATTAAAGGGATAAGCTGGTGTTTAAGCTTCACACCTAAAAAGAATTGTAATTAAGGAAAAATAAAGATTGAAAGAAATTTTCTATTTTTCTTCGTGAATTAAATAAGTGTTTACATTTTAAGCTTGTTAATTAAATTTATTTTCTTAATGGAAGATAGTAGGATTTATACATTTTTTTTTTTTTTTTTTTTTCATTTTTCTTGTAGACTGATGTAAAAATGTAACTCTTATGTATAAATCTTAAAAAAGTTCTTTAACAACCATGAATTTTCAATCAAGAACTTTTAAGCTTCTTTCTTTTAATGAATACTTTAGAATGGGGGCTAATCAAGCAAATTGCAAATTGTTGTTATTAAATTTTTTATTCTTCTTCTATAGAGCTTTTTAAATTCTTTATTTTTCCTCTAGGGCATATGCGATAGTATAGCAGCTCACTCAAGAAGCCCTAGAAGAATAAAGAATTTAATAATAAAAATTTGCAATTTACTCTAATAGTCCCATGCTGCTCGATTAGCCCAATTTTACTTCCAGTAATATGCAAACATTTAAAGATGAAATATAGCAAAAAAAGGTAATTTTCAAATAATACATAAAGGCATGTTTGTGTGCGCGAGTGTGTTACAAAGTACTGCAATTTATTGAAATACATTCGCAAAAATGTAAATAAACAAGCTCATTTTTGAGAGATATAATATTTGCAAATGACAAAACTAGCCTATGTGCTCACTAACTATCTAAATTTTTTAAGTATGAAAAATATTCCAGAATGAGTGATGTTTTATCACGGCTAGATAAGTTTCACACTCAATTTCTGATAGAATAATATCATTATAATATTTCGTCCTTCATGATTTCTGAAAATTTATAACAGACTTTTATCGATTAAAAATAAAAATATAAGTAAATAAAAATACATTTTTAATTTACACTTTTTATTTACGACTTTTATAAATTTCATAATTTTTAAACTTTTTGAGGTTATTAAATGCTTTAAAAGAAGCAGTTGAATTTCTGGATATGCAGTGACTGAATCTTTAATAAATTTAGAATTGAAAATCACTATTTACAAAGTATTTTGCATAGTTCTTATTCTTGACTTGGAATAATGTTTTTAGATGTAGTTAGCATGACTATATTTTTATCATTGATATGCAAATCTATGTTTTCTTAAACATGGAACCATCTTTATTATAGGTTTCCGTTTAATATTGTGTGTAAATTCTATACCATCCTTTCACTTCGCGTTAAATGAATAAGTAGTGTCATCGTTACGATTCTTTAAAATAGAGTATTGATTTTTCTTTTCCTGCTATCGTAAAAATTGAAAATTTTTTTAATAAATCAAATTAAATCGGCTACAGATCAATTATAATATATATTCAAATTTGACCTGAACTAATTAAATTAAAAACTAATTATTTATTAACAGATCAAATTTGAGCTAATTTAACTTCATTCGTCAAATAAATATAGTATATTTCATATAGAAGTTAATCATTATGGTAATACATTATTTAGATTTTACGAATACATTAGTATGAAAATACATTATAAAGAATATCTATATACTTTTGTAATTAAGTATTGTATAAGAATTTCAGACTTGCATTAATATAATAAAAAAAATTTTCACGTTCACATTGCAATTACTATTTCTAAACGTAGAATGCCATTTATTTTGATTTATTTTCTTTTTAGTAGCTTTCGTTAAAAACGACCACGATTTCTCTTTATTCCTTATCTGCTTTAATCAGAAAAGTTAAATTACATGCTGGCTGCAATTTTATTGCATAATGCATGTAATTAACGTACATACGATTATATTTTTATATTGGAAAATAGCATTCATAAATTTTAAAGTTAATCAAAATAAATTTATAAATAGTTAAGATATATTTTATCATGACCTATATATGAATTTGATTTTATATTTTATACTCTAAATAAATTATATTTCTGACTTTCATTTTAAATAAGAAACAGTTTGTAAGTCATTCATTTTCTTTTTGTACATTCCATAAAACCATTATAAAATAATTACACAAAAAAACAAAAACGAAATCTTCACGCCTTATGCATTTAACAAACAATTACAATAATTAATTTAACATTTTTCACATCGTTACACTCTCACTCGTAAAGCGAAAAATTCAATCGCACCCCACTTGAAAGAAAAGCAAAATCAGTAGCTGGAATAACGCTCGTGCCCTCCTCCATTACATTTCACGCCGTTTAAAGGAACTCCCTCTCCCTGCCAGAGGGGAGTGCAGACATGCAAAATGCATATACACGTACGTAACTTCGTACATAAATTCTCGTGTATCGCGGCGCGCTGCGCGCGGCTTTCGATTTATATACGCTCGTGCGAGGGCAAGATGCGTTTCACGTTCTCTCCTCGCTGCTCGGCCGCCGCCTCCTTTATTCCCTTTGTTTTTCGTTTTCATGGCGAAACGCTATAAAACGAGAGAAAGAGAGAAAGGGAGGGTGGAGAGCCGCTCGGAGGAAAAAGCCCCCTTGAAGGAGATAAAGCGTGTCCGAGCGAAGATGTAGGTGAGCGCGGCTTGGCTGGAGTGGGAGGGAGATAAAAACAAGATAACAGAGGCGAGCGGTTGCATTGGCTGTGTTTGCTGGTTATGACAATAGCCATGTTGTTGACATCAAATAAATGCGTTTGAGCCATAAAGTATAATGAAATATTGCGGATAGATGCAAAACAAGGTTGGGTGGGGCAAGATAAAGTCGCGTGATTCCCCGTTTCTTCACGAGAAAAAAACTTTTAAAGTCAAGATCTTCTGTCGTCTCGACCCGATTCGTGGAATTTCTTTAAAAATGTTGGGGTTTCCTATTGTTTGCTTACATTTTATATTGCTATTGTCAATCTGATTATGAGAATATTCTAAAATTGATGCTGGTTTTATACTCGAAATTGGAAATATCAAAGTAAGTCGGAAAACCCGAGAGGAATCGAGATATAAAAAGTTTCTCGGGTTTTTACAAATTGCATTGAGATAAATTAGAAATGCTACACTCTCCAATATAGATTAACCACCGCCCTCAGCGAGACATTTCCAAACAACTGTTATACTCAAACCAACAAAAACATCCGTACTTCCCCTCACCAACGTCCTTTTCCCAAGATCAAACAACGCTTCAAACCAAAACACCATCTCACCTAATCCCACCTCCACTTTCTTAACCAAACTTTAATCTCCAAAACTACCCCCTGACCAAAACAACCTCCTCCAAATAAGTCCTGGCTTCTCCTCGTTTCAAACGTTCCTTCCCGCGTTTCCCTCGCGATTCGCGCGCCCGGTTTATCACGCTTCGCACTTGGAATAGTTCGCGCCGAAGTAGCCCGGCTATGTCTCTTTTTATGGCGGTGCGAAGCTGCACGCAGGGGATTCGAAGGGGAAATAAAGCCGGAGCGCCAGCGGATGCCCGTCCGCGTTTGTCTCCTCTTGCCAGGGATACGGGGCGAGCGCGCGAAGCGGGTATTAAGTAAACGCTGCAGTTTCGTTACGCTGGAGAATCCGAAGGGCTCACCGCGGCTGGATTGTGCCGGCGGCTGCGAGTGGAGTGGATAAGGAGAGTTACCGGCATTGATGGCGCGCGTTCGATATAAGATGAGGGTTGTTTGTTTGACGCGCGTTGCTTTAGTGGGTCTGGTTTGAAGTGGGTGTTTTTTAAGGTGGTTTTAATACGTTTGTTGGAGTTTGGGATTTGAATGTGGGGGTGCAATTTATAATAGTATTGATTGACTGATACTTAAATAATTTATTAGGTATTAGGTGTGTTATATTTATCGTACATAAATCAGTTAGTGGTTCAAAAGGATTATCTAAGAGCAATTCCTTGTTCTGTTTGGCTTTCTGAGGGGATTGAAGAAGATTTAAAGTGTTTAAAGCTAAGTGTTGTTTGTGTACCAATTCTAAATCAGCTGCTCACTTGATTATTCAGTAAAACAAAATTCAAGAACTATTACGAACAAAGTCAAAGAAATTAACTAGCAGATTAAGGTAAAAAGATTGAACGTAATAAAATATCACTAACGACTCTAATATATGGTTATCGATTACGTGTGACATGTCGCCAATAAATCAAATTACAGATAGCACAGCTAGTTCTGATACGTAATTATCTATGGTCGACAAACTTCTTTATATTATTTATTATCATAAGGTCATATTCTTATTCATGAAGGTACTGGGACATGAATAGGAAAATTGTAGATATTGATTATTATCTTTGAAGCAAATAAACATATCAGCAACCAAAATGTGATTAGCTCATAAATCAAATTAAAACAGTAATTTATTTTGATGCCATATTTCTCTATTA
>JAPYZA010003979.1:0-14188 GCA_030522685.1 Eupelmus azureus | reverse complement strand
GCTGCTTTTAAATTCCAATAAATAATTCAATACTTTTACTTATATTATAAACTGAATTAAATTTAAAGAAACTATAATAAAAATAAAATAATTTAATAAACATATACTATAAATAAATATGGTCATCACTAAAAACACCATATTTTAAAAAAGTGAATGAAAAAAAGGAGCTATTTGTATCGCAAGCTGAACAGATTGACACCATTTTTTTGTATTTGATGTTTTTAATAGAACCACTACAATATTTATAGCACTTTAGAAATTTATTATGAAAAAAGAGAAATAAAATGTAATAAAAAAATTTCAATACTTTACTTTTATAAATGGTTTACCATTGCAAAAAAAAAATAAACGAATGACAAAAAATAAAAATGATTATTATAATAATAATTAAAGAATATTTTCTTTTACTCACTCAGAAATTTGTGTCTCCATAAAAACGAGAATATACACAAGCATAGCGGGCACGCAGCAAGCAAGCGCCATCCAGAGCGGCACGTCACCCTTGGTGGGGCTGACAAGCCAGTCCCTGCCGCGTTGCGTTGGTTGTAGACCGTCCGGCACGAGCAGCTTCTCCGTTTTTACGCCAGCCAAGTAATCGATCAAAACGAACGATACGATGCTGATAGGCACGCCGAAATCACCAAATGCTCTCCTCGCGCTCCTGCCCAGATAATGGCTATTACGGAAAATCCTGAGATAGTAAGCACCCAGAAAAGTACCCAGGCAGAGAATCGTGCACATTAGCGCGGTGTTGGGTTGGTTGATACTCAGGCCCTGTGCATTCTTCGAGGGAATAAGGAACGGCTCAGTGTATGCTAAGTCGGTCTGATTGCCGGTGAGGCGCATAAGGTCGGTGTTGGTGACGTTGGCCTGCTGGAGGAACTCCTGATAGGCCGTGTCGTTGGACTCCGGGGCGAAACAATACTCGAGCAGCAGAGGATTCTTCTTGAAGTAGTTTACGAGCTTGATGAAGGTCTCGACGATGTACAGGATGGAAATCAGGCCGGTGAAGATCTCTTCGGTAAAACGAGTGAAGAGTCGCACCTGAGAGATTAATCGTTTCACGTATTAGCAGAAAGTTGAAAATATATTAAACATTAGTATAAACTTAATTTCTTATGAGTACTGCGTCATCTTCGATTTTACATTAAGTTATCAACAATTCATCTTAAAACTCTCCAAACTAATCCAAACTTAAGACAAAATGCCAAAAATATTCACCAGCACGGAGCCCTCGACGCACGCGATGGCCAAGGCGATTATTCCCATCCAAGCGCCGACGTAGACCCTCATCGTGAGGAACTCCAGATCGTTGGCCAGGCAGAAGTTGTAAAGACTCTCGTCAAAAAGCAAGAGCGGACCGGTTGTGCCGATAATAACCAGCGGCTGGGTAGCGAACAGAGCCATGATGACTCCAGTGCAGGAGCAAGAGACTAGGGTCTCGGAGATGCCGATGACATTGTGGGTCTTGTCGCTCATGAGGCCGCCGAAGGTGATGGCCGTGCACAGCGCAGCGAAGTACATGAAGATCGCGGCGGCGACGCAGGACGAGTTCAGGCCATCCGTCAGGTCGGAAAGGTAGTGAGGGTAGCGACGCTTGATGTCGTTGATGAGGCCGCCGAATGGTCGTCGCGTGCGGCGTAAAGGATCGTTGTCTGGTGGTTTCTTCTCGTCCTCGCCGGCTAGAAGGGCTGCGGAAAAAGAGATGCTTGTAGAAAGCTATCAAAAGTGAACAGAATTGGGTGTTAAGGAATTTAGATAGGGAGGGTATTTCGTTTTGACGGAAAATGAATTATTAGTTTTTGCGTTTATATCACGATTTTTAGATTCTATTCTAATGAATTTGTTCTTTAATCAAAACAAGTGCTATTTTTTCATTATTAAATGAAATGCTACTTTTTTTAAGAGGCAGGTTTTAAATTCGTTTGAATCTATTTATATAGATATTATATTTTTAATTAAAGTGAGATCCTTTTTTATCATGCCTTTAAAGTCTAATAGAATATACTGTATTTTATGTTCTGTTTAAAGTTGAAGTAGACAATGGGATACTGATAAGGCAGGTCTGCTATACTCCATCTATTGTATAGAGTATATGGAAGGTTCAAGGTCACAAGCAGACCAAGATATTTTAAAAACGGGACTAAAATACAAAAATCTGTATTTTAAAAAAAAAATTTAACATTGCAAACTTATAGTTTTATTATCGTTATATTTTTATTTTTAGTCATAATGTAAGAAAATGGACTTAATACTCAAAAAATGACTAATTCAAAGAAATCACAAAATATATCTAATATAATATTTTACAAACATTTCAATAAAGCAATAGAAATAAAAATTCGACAAAATGATGCAACATTTACTCAATACACAAAACCTGTTTCACAATAAAGCTTTAAAAAAAGCAACCCAAGTCTCTCTCGTGCTCCCCTCGAGCAAACGATCTCGCTCGTGCGGCAGCAGGAGCAAAACGTAAAAAAGAAACTCGCCCGACGTAATACCTTTCTTGGCGGCCGCGGCGCCGCTCTGCATCTGCTGTTGCTGCTTCTTCTTCTTCTCCTCGATGGCCTTGGCCTTGCGCTTCCTGATGGCCTCGCTCTTGGCCTTGAGCTCGTTGAACGGCAGCAGGGCCTGCCTCTCCCAGTCGCCGGGCGGCAAAACGATCGAGTCGTCGAGGAACTCGTTGATCGCCGACAGCAGCTCTCGCCTCTCGTTCGCCTTGTAGGCGACCTTGTGGAATGGCGTGTTGGACATCAGGGTGGAGATGGACCGGCCGATTTCGTGATAGTCGAGGTCGGAGTTTCGGGGGCCGAGCAGGGTGAACATGAAGCGCACGGGGATTGTCACCTCCGTGATTGACGGTATTAGGATTCCTGAGAGATGAGAAGAATGTTACATGGATATGCTTTACGTGAGAATTGACATTACTTTTTCTATTATTTTTTGGACAAAATAATTTTTATCGGAGTTCATAAATAGTTGACTTTTGAGAAAATAGTTGGTTTTATTCTAGTAAATTAATGCTGAATAGAATAGTTAATATTTAATAATAATATATATTTTTTATGAAGTTTATTAAGAAAATTTTGTACGTGATATAAGGTGTAATAAAAGGCATATCTGTTTGTATATGAAACTAAAACTTTCACAATAGTAAAAGATAGTCTGAATAAAAAATAAAAATTTTATTATAGTACTATTCATTTCGGATGTTTTTAGAATAAACGAGATATATTTTATTTGAATAGCATAAAAAACTCTTATTAATTTATTCTGTGATAAAATGTGAAGCTCTCAAAAATAAAATTGTATGCCAATATTCTCATTTTTAACACAGATAACATCCAAAAGTAATGAATTCCTACCTTCGGCCAATCTGACGAAGGCTATAGTTGGCTGGTCGAGGAAGTCAACGGCGCCGACGAGCACGACAGTGGCCTCGGCGCCGCTCGGTATCCTCTTCAAGATATGATCGTTGTGAACCTTTTTCATATCCTCACTGCTGCTGGTAAAAGTCAGCTCCTCCTTCATGTCCACCGCAGTGTGCTGGCTGTCCAGGGCCTGGTTCGACGTGACGATTTTCGGCTTCGAGTCGTGCAGATTCTGTGGATCAAGATTTTTCGTTTTATCGTTGCTTCTGCCCGTTTAGCAGCTCGATTTATTTCATGTTGATCGTTCGATATGGTGAGGTTGAGTAATATACGGTGTAGACGAGAGGGCTTTTGATTGCATACGAATGAGGGCTACTTGATTCGTTTGATGAGATTGAAAACTAAAGTACGCATCTAGCCATACAATGGAGTTTTGTGGGTTGATTCGGTTCTTAAATATACATCTTACAAGTTAATTGTTAATAAGGGTGCATTGGCAGTTTAAACTTTCAAAATTTATTATTTTCATTTTAGAGGTTTTCATCAGTTGTTATTTTGATATTCTTGAGCGTAAAACATCTTACACAAACTATTTTCAATGCATGTTTTGAAAAAGTTAATTACTTCATGCATTTTGAATGTTTTACTTTCTACACATCTGCTGTCTATTTACACACTTTGATCTGTACATATTTTCAGTTACAGATAAAATTTTAAATTGAAAATAGTTATATAACTTGTAAATTAAAATCTTCTGACGCAAAATCTAAAGTAAATAAACGTATCTCTGGGCGTTTAAACTGCACGTGTGCTCTGTTAAAAATGCTGTTGGTTTTGGTCCAATAAACAAAAAAAGTCTATGAAAAACACAAAAAAAGTCCAACCGTACGATTAGTAAACAGAGTGAGAGCGAAAACGAGATAAAATAACGGTAAATACGATCTGAGAAACAATTTTTTGAACGTGCCCCGGAGAAAAATTTATGAGTCCCGCTGCATTCTGATACATCCAATGGTGAAAACAAATTCAACTACTGGGCTGAACAAAAAAAAATTATAGTAGAAATTATGTACGATTTACAACAATATGCTTTGAATTATCATGAAGATCAAGTGTAGCGTGGTTTTACATACAAAAAGAGATAGTAAAGAGCCCAGAAAAATTATTACGTATATGTGTCTGTGTGTATTCCATGCGCGCGTTTTTAGAGTGTGCTGCCATGGCTGTGAGCTTATGGCGAAGATGAAATGCGATGTTTTGGCGAAGAAAAATCCTCGACGTTTTTCACTTTGTTGAACAAAGTTGTTAGTCGAGAAAATTGTAAACCAAAGAAAAACAATATAAAATAAAACGGTGAGAACATGGGGAATAAACAAAAGAATGCTTAGGACAACCTTAGCAATCGTGCTAGCACGGTTGATAAATAGGGAAAAGCAAAGTCAACAAAAATTATACAAGCTGCGAAGAAGTGCTAATTTTTTTTGACATTTTACAGGTGGATGTTTTTTGACACTCCATGTGCAAAGTTCGGTTTTGATCGAATTAAAGAGCGAAAACTAGATCAAGATTTGTACACGTCGTGTCAAAAAATATTGTTCGATATGGGCAAAAAAGTGACTTTAACGTCATCATGTAAACTTTTTACTCTCGCTTTTCTCCAGTGCAAACTTTTACACACGGTTAAAATCATATTTTCCCAGCAGTATTGAAAGCAGATATTTCGATGAATACCGAAAAATTTCGATGAATTTTTTAAAATTTTAAATTATTTTTATTTTTCAAAATTTTAATCAATATCTTGACTCTTTATAATCGCAGTCAATTTTCATAATGTTCAGATTCGCGTACTTCAGTAATATAATTTAGTTATGCCTAACTAAGGCGTCCACTAACAAACCATCTGTAAAAAAATACATATTACATATACTTGTTGAAGAGATCATTGGTACAATTATATCCATTATTTTAAATTACTTTTAGAAACTTTAATTCAAATTATTATTAAATATTATGAAATACATTTATTAAATTACATAATTTTTATACAATTTACTATAGTTAATGATTATAAATAATTCCTTAATTATATACTTTTAGTCAAAATTGAATAAAAATAATATTAAATTTCAAGAAACTTTAATAATACCTCGCGAAATTCAAACTTAAAAAATAAATATGATAAAATATTAACAGTATAAAATAATCTAAAGTTTAAAAGAATAATTTAACGAGATACTCAACTTCTCGGAAAGAATTTAATTATCAAAGCTATGAGAAAATTTTAATAAATGGCATTGAAATCAAGTATACTTTAATAAAATTTTTAAAATTCCATTTAAAATATATCTTTTAGTTAAAAGATTGAAATCCATGGATTTCTTTTATAATCAGCTTAAACATATATATAATACTTAATAAAATTTATGCATAATGTTAAATAATATAAATAAAAATAAAAATTTTTAAAAGCATATATTTAATTAAATTTTTTTAAGTGTGTACTTTAAAAGTGATGATTAATCTACACGTTTGCTTTTGACAGGCTACAATTGAATTTTCTATTTAGCAGTGGAAAAGAGATTTTAAAACTTAATCTAGAGCTTCAAACGTCTGATTATCATAGCTATAAAGAAAATTCATAGAAGCGAGTGAAAAAATTAATTCCACTTTTGATCCACTGTCGTCGTTAACGATTCACTAGAACCGCATTCGAGATTTAGATTTAGATAGAACAAAAAAAATTTATTGTTAAACAATAAATATCTCAGTTCGTTGAAGATCGAAAATTAAATTTATTTCTCCACCCTTTACTAAGAAAAAACCTAAGAACGATAGATTCTTCTATATATTAAAATTCATAGAACTTTTTATTTTGTTTTAAAAGATTATTTTTATAATAAAATATTTTTTATGCTCATTTTTTTTAAAACAGATCATATTTTCTTACGATAATAGCTTTATGTGGCTAAATAAATGCAATAATATCGTTTTATTGCATTAAAAATTCTTTAAAAGTATCTGAGTAAACATAATGTATAAACATCCTGTTATTTTCATTTTTTCGGTTAATATAAAATAAAAATAGTTTTTTGTTTATTTGTCAATTTATATTTCATAGAAAGTGACACACTTACAAAACGAACATGCAGAAAATTTTGTACGTAGTGCATGCAATATTATACACGATTTGATGTATTTGTCGCATTCAAAGATACCAATTATTCTTAGAATCGTGACATAGTAAATCATCCCAAGAATTTTCTGGACCATTAATTGCCACACTCGACCGTTAAAAATGCCCACAAAAATATGAATATGGTTAGCGTTATTTTTTTTAGTCTTCATTTAAAATTACTCATTAATTAACAAAAAAAAAAAGTCTGTAAAACCACGCAATGATAGATTGCGTTGACTGTGTAATCACAATGCAAGGGGTCACATATTTATAAGGGCTGTGAAAGTCGATGAATATTGAGAGCTTGAAATTTACTGAGAGAAACGGGGATGAAAAAACAACTAGCGATGAATGCACAATAATAAAAAATTGAGATTTGATTTGATAAATTTTGTAAAATGGAAAAATAGAGAATCCAACAAAAAGGAAGTTTGTCAACTTTTAGGTTTAATTACATTGTTCTCGGCACCTTCCCGCGGAGCATCATCCTCGTCAAACCAGATAGACTGTGGAAACAAGACAGGATAGCACTGTCAGTCAGTCAATTCAATTCGTTTACAGTAACAAAAAAATAATTAAACTATCACAATTTTATTACTTTTTTTGCACTCAATTTCAAGAAGGGTTCCATTTTATACTCATCAGTATGTTAGTATTGATTGCAATTCTTAGTCAGAGAGAAAAATAGATAAAATTTATAAACACAAGTAAATATTTTTCAATAATTGGAACTTGGACTATTATTGACAGAAAGATCCTTTTAGATCCTTCCGGGAATTCACAACAAATTTTTTTTTTCTCTTCGTATACCATATTCTAATTAATTTTAGTTTGTAAATAAAATAAATAAAACTTTTTGTTTCAACTATTATTATATTTATTATTAAATACACTTGATCGTATAAGAAATTAATGCGCATAATAGTTATCAAATCATAAATTCATTTTAAAAAGTTAAAAAATAAACTCAAAATATTATTTACTAAGTATTTTTTCTAAAACAGTGATTTTACTTATTCAATAAATCATTATTTTCGAAATTGAAAACCATCTGCATTTATCAACATATCCATCATGTCAAATTTACAATTCTTAAAATTCAGCAATTACTTCGACTTCAGTTAAAAATATAATATCTTCTGTAACCAAAATTGATGGATACGGAGCATAATCATCAAAAATTCATCACTTCTCACAACATATTCGATCAATACCCTTCCAAATCCTCAGCTGGCAACGCGTCTCTCCCAACTCTCATTGTCCAGCAAAACCAACCAAACTAAAAAAACATAGTCAACCTCACCTGTAAACTTGTATAGCTGGAATAATTCCTCTTGGCGCCGAACCTGAAACCTCGGTCGTGCTCGTGCACGTGCCGGTGCCTGAGCAGCAGGGCCCGCATCACCACGGGCCTATCGTCCGGCAGGATCAGCTCTTCTATCACCATCTGCTCGACGACGCGATAGGCCAGCCCGGGCAGGTCCTTCTCCTCGAGGTCCAGCAGGACGACGCCGGTTTCGAGGCATCGGCGCAGGTTCAGCAGCGAGTGGAAGCTGAGCGAGGCCACGTGCGGCCGGCCCCATCTGTGACGGTGGATAAACGGATGAACGGTGGGTTTAGTTATTAGAGATTTTAGTTATTTCTTAAAATATTGAGCTTTTTATTAAAGTTATTTTGCACGTGAAATTATGTTACTTTGCTTTTATAATTTGATTTATTTTACAAAATTATAGAATAATTAATATGTAACAACGCTTTTTTTTTAATTGTTATTGTTTTTAGAAAGTATTAAATCTATTTTTTTTTAATTTCTCGTAGCATTTATAGTCTTTTAATAGTACTTTTATCAATATTATGACTCCGTATAGAAAATTTAGATAAATTATATACATTTGATTTACTGCAGAACTTACAAGAAGTTGTATACAATTACTTTAAAGGTATCATTAAAACTCTAGAGATGTTTTATATATAAAGTATTACAGAATAAAAAATAATATAGCATTATAAGTACACCGTAGCGAATAGGTGCTATAAATATAAAATAACTGTAGGGGAGATTCTAGTAAAACTGCATCTTTTTTTAGTTATATATGAATGAATCAATACTACCGACAGTATCAATATCAGAAAAAAATAATAATGTAGCTTTTTATGAAGCCATTAATACATAAGTCAACACTAAAACATTTAATGCGTGTTTAAATTGTAGCAGTGTAATACTACGTTTCAGCTGGAAAAATAATCAATATTATTTTATTTTTAAAATTACATTCAAGTTTCTTCAGTTCATAAAGAAAATATTAAGGTAATGTAAAACGATCCTTTGTTACCGAAAAAATGGAAACCCATTTCTTTTTTTATTTAATTTTCAATTGTCCGCAAATATCTCGTTATTAAATGGTTATTATCGATTAAAACTAAAACTTAGCATTGAAAAATATAAAAATTCAAAAAATTGTTTTTCGACCCACGTATTAAAAAAAAATATAGAGATAATTTAATTTAAAGCTAATTTAAAAGATAGAAACAATTTAAATCAATATCAATTTAGAACTATTCATTTAAACTATTTCTGTATACATATTTTATTAGTATTAAAAAAAGGAAATTGTCACACCTTCGAGTACACCGATTAATTCCACCTAACAACTCTCCCATAAACAATCAAAAAACCCCTTACACCCATTCCCAAAATCCCCCCCAATCCATCACCCAAAGACGAACCCACCTGTCAGCGCCCTCTTCCACGTCCTCCTCGTACTTGATCCACCTGGCCGTCTCCCTCCACTCCCTCTCCTCGCCCACCCCGTGCAGCTCGTCCAGCTGGACGAATACCTCGTGGGGCGAGTGGTCGTACATCTTCTTGAAGGTCTCGTGGGGTATGCCACCCTCCTTGCGCCGGCCGATCTGCACGGTCGGATGGGCGGCCTTGTGCCTGCGCATGCCCCGCGGATCGTCGCTCCTGTGCGACTCCAGGTCGTCGATGTCCAGCTCCTGGAGGGTCTTGGCCTCCTCGGGCTGGACGCTGACCCTGCGCCCGGTCGGCGGCCCACCCAGCAGGCCGTCCCCGGGCAGCCCTGCCCCGGAGCGCTTGCGCCATAGCGGGTCCTCCTGGAGCGAGTACTTCCGGGACTTGTGGTGATGGTGGTGATGGTGGCGTCTGTGGATGCGTAATTCAGCTTGAGGATTATCGGTTGCGCGGAGAGATTTTTTTGAGATGGGAACAGGGTTGCTCGCGATTATTGGGTAATGCGAGTGCGGAGGTCGTAAAAGGGGTGTGCTGGGTTGTAGGGGGCTGGATTTTACGTTCGTGGTTTATTGCCGGGGAAAGGTTTTGTTATTGTTTGTTTTTTATTTTTCTTTTTTTTAACGAGAATCGCTGTGCGCAACGGCGAATACTATTTTATGGCTGCTCGGTGAGAGCGAGGAGTGTTTGGCGGAAATAGAAGAAATTTGATCGTACTCGGCGTGCCGGAGTTTGATAAGGCGGTAATTGGGTCACGGGCCGCGTCTTTGCCGCGCGCTGCCGTGAAAGGAATTAAAAGCGCTTTTTGGCGTTCGTTGGCTTTTGTTTTGGCGTATAAAGCGAGCTCAAATGTTTCATCAACCCTTTCAATCTCCCGAGTTATCAAACATCTGTGAGAAGACGGGAAACCGATAGTAGGGCACTTTAATTTTTAGTAAAGTTGGTAAATATTGTAGGGCATCTGTTGTTCTGTGGTTTGACTTTATTACATCTGAAGATAGCGAAAATTTGCAGTTTACGATTCTGTGAAATCTTGATTAACGCTTTGATTACATTCATACTTTATTTGAGAGTTTTATAATGTTTTTTAGTAATGTAATTAATATAAGACTGTACTTTGAAATTTTAAGAAAAAATAATGTCAAAAATAAAGATATTATTATTATTATTATTATTATTATTATTATTATTATTATTATTATTATGTATTTTCTAAAATGTTCTCTAAAATGACGAGCAGGAGAATCTATTTCTGTTAGTCTTACTTAATCAAATTACGTGCTGAATAGTTGAAAGTTTGTTATCGAACCGCATATTCGTGAGCTTTTATCTGATTTACAAGTTTAGTTAAAGGGCAACAAGTTTTCGTTTGAATTAAAACAAAAATATGCTTGCTAAAAGACACATGCCAAAGCAGGTCAGTTTAGAGTTACGAATTATTTTATACTTTATGTTTGAACTGCGACATATTATATTTGTTTAAATTTTTTAATATCGAGCATTATTTACTTTTAGATTCTTTCTATAACCGAATATTTATTAAAATTTTTAAATGGTTTTAAGAAAAATATTGCAATTACTATTAAGAGTAAGAAAATTTGCTATTTAATTTCACTTTGTTGTAATATTATACAGATTCATAACTTTACTAATTTATTAAAGCTATAAAAATAAAGAAATGAGAACATTAAAGAATTTTTGTATTTTAATTGCATATTGAACCAGAAATTAACCTTGCGCAGATTAAACGCTGATAAGATAATTTATTTTTGATTGGCCAATCTATGTTTATATGAAATTCCTAATCTATTTAGAATAACTAGCTTCTAAATCACGAAAATACGAAAATACTTTTTAGTCACAAATTATTTATACAAGTTTACATAACAATAATTTGAAATAAACCTACAACGTAGCTAATTTTTGGAAAAGGTCATATGGAAAAGCAATCAAGTTTAAAAATCGATTTTAAACATTAAACCATCTCTCAAACCCCAAAAACTCAACTCTACCAGCACCGATAAATAAAAACGAAAATCACATTACCCAAAAAAGATCTAAAAGCTTCAAACTCCCTCTAAACCGAACGCTTTTAAAACCATCCCCAAAGCAAACTCCATCAACCCAACACCACCAACCTCTGAAGCTCGCAACGAACGAAATCAAATCAACCATCCCCAAGCTTTCCCCAACAAAACGCAGACAGTCGCGTCCGTTACAATTAGCCGCGCTAGTAGGAGGCCGGCCGCGGGAAATGTACCGTAAGCGGCGCTGCCAATATCTGTTTCACGCGGCGTTTTTTGGCACGCGCTACCCGAGAGAAAAAGAGACGAATTGGCAAAGACCTTTCCGTCTTGATCCACCGGCTGCGCGCGTATAGAGTCAAGTTCGAATTTGCCCCGTGCGGCGAGGTTAAATTTACGGCGCGGCCGTGTCCCCCGAGCTTTCGATTTTTCACGAGGCTGAACTTGACTCTCGGCTGGATTTCGCTTTCGTTCGTGAGCCAGATAGCCTCGCTGTGGGGGATTTGGTTTTTCGGGCGCGCGCGCGGGATGAGAGGAGGAAGTCGAGGCGCCGATGCGAGGGCCTATTTAGGGATTGTCGGTTTGTTATGCGCGTTGTGCTATGCGCTCCAATGTCACTCAAACGGGCACGTGATGTTTGAGAGGAGGTATTTATGAGGGCGGCGAGAGAACGAGGTATAGTAGTTTTTTTGAGAATTTTTTTTTGGCGATGTAGCGGTGGGAGAGCTGAGTTTTTTGATAATTTATTATGGGGATTTTTGGATTTGAGTTGCATTGTTCTTTGACAAAGATCACTTCGAGTAATAATCAGTAAACTTTATGATAATGCTATTTTTATTTTTCCGATAAAATATCTTCAATTTATAGATGTACTTTATAGATTACGTAAAAACACTTATATAAAAAAAATGTAATAGTTACGCCCTTCATCCGTTACGTGTTGCTCATCGTGAAAGCATCAGATCAGCTGATCATATTACAATTCGGCCCCTGCGCACGTAACATCAACCTTTCGCCATCCCATCACACCCCACTACACAACAAGCCAATCCCGCCAAAAAACAAGCGCACTTCCATCACCACGCACTAAAACCGCCACTGCTCAAAATTCTCCCACAAAAGAAGATAATGAATCGTGAAAAAATTACACGAAATCCGTTCACCGGATAGCTATATCCCATACCGACGGATGTCGCCGATGCGGTCGGGCGAGCGGTCGTAGAAGATGGGCATGGCTTCGTCTCGGCGCCTCTCGGCAGCGCCGATTTTTTTTTTCGAAAGAGCAAGCCTCGCGCTCGAGCGCTGCACTTCCGCGCGCCAACTGCGGCCGCGCGCCCTGACAATGAGAGGCGGCAGGCGGGACCCTGGCCGCCACGAAGAGCGGGCTTTTTTGGCCGGCGCTCGGTAAGTGAACGATAGATGCTGTAAGCGGCAGTTTGGGCTATTCTCATGTGGGCTCGCTCTGTCTTTGTTGCGCGCGAGCTTGCTTGGTTTTTGGTTTGGTTGCTGTGGAAGGGGATTGGTGGGTTGGATGTTACATTGTAATTTTTTTGGATAGATCGGAGAGATTTGTGGAGTGGAAAAATTTAGTGTATAGGGCAAATTTCTCTTAAGCATGCTTATTTTACCATAAAATAAATAACTATTTCTTTTCTACAAGGTCTGTTTTACGTTTCAGTAATATTTGATAATTACAGTATTATTTAAAAAGCCATTTTTCTTGGAGTGTGAAAAAGTTGAGTTGTGCACAAAAGTGACGACAGAAGAATGATTTTTTCGACCAATTCATGTGCAGGAGCTATATGGATGACATTTGGATTTCGAAAAGAGCTGCTTTTTCTGATGAGTGTGGACGCAAGTTTGACTTTAAAACTTATGAAATATTCAGGGTTTAACTAATTATGATGGATGGCGTTGAATAATGAAGTTCGTAAAAGAGGATCCGGAGATAGTCGATTGAGCAACTTTGTTCTGTGCCACAGACAGTGATGAATGTCTTTTAAAAGTAATTAAAATTATTCCATAAAAACCGACGAAACTCTTGGTAAAGCATTTATAAAAATGAAACTAACAATAATTAAAATCTTTTCTTTAAACTTTAATTTTTGTTATTCATTTTTAATAATGGCGACGCAAAACAATAGCTGGTATTTGAAAATTGATAAAACGCTTCTTTTTAGAGTAAACTATCCACATTAAAATAATTAAACACCCACGAAATAATTTGCCAACATTGTGCACAAATCCTCGCTTGGCATCATAAACCAGAATCCATCGCAAATATGTTTATCCCAAAAATCGGTCGAACTATTTATAAAACCCTCTTGCCCCACATGTCGCACTGTCAATCTTCCCTTATATTGTTTACTCTCCCAAACCACCTTGACTCTCGGCTTCCGCGGCAAGCAACAAAATCTACCTAATTAAAATCTCGACCCGTAAAGCGAAATGTCTCAACCAAGGCTATGCTTCCGACGCGCAACAACTGCGCGCTACTACGCCAGTTAGAGGGAGAAGCCAGCGTATTGAATTCAGTGGATCGACGCACAGTTTAGTAGAGCTTCGCGCACAGCATCCCAGAGGTTTCAGAAAATCGGAGATTCTCTTGCACGGGCGGCTTTTGTGGCGCGATTAAGCCGCAAGGTGAAAGGGTATTACTTTCGTTATTGCTTTGTGAAATTTCTCCTTGGGAGGTTGGATGTTTTAATTAGGATTTTTGGGCTTGGGTTGGGTTTTGTTAGATTTTTAAGTTTTAATGGGTTTTAAAGGTATTTTAACTTTTAATTCCAAGAAAATAATTAAAATTTTTTAAGCGCATGAATTACAGGTACATAAAGAAGCGGTCTTTACGTTAATTTTTTCC
>JAPYZA010003978.1:0-14194 GCA_030522685.1 Eupelmus azureus | reverse complement strand
ACTGCTATCTATCCGTCGGTATAAAAGCGCAACTTGTGGGTATGTGGTCGGTTTGTGTGTGTATCAGGTGGTACGCGCCGGGGTCGTCAGAGCACTGCCTCCTCGAGCACCTCGAGCCCCTCGGCAGCGGCTGCCTCCTCCTCTATTCCCGGCTCGGGTGGCGGCTCCGGCTCTGGCTCGGGCGGCATAGGCGGCGGCGTCGGTGGCTCATCTGCAAACGCGAGCTCCGGCGGCGCTGGCGCTCTGAGCAACAGTAGTAGCGGCAGCAGCTCCAACGCCGTCGGTGGCTCGGTCAACAGTGCCAACTGCTCGGGTGGCGGCCCGGCCACGACGGCCCCGCCCCAGCACTCGCCGCTGGCGACCGGCTCGCCTCAGCACCAGCAGCAGCAGCCACCCACGCAGCAGCAGCCGCCCGGCCAGCAGCCGATGGCTCAGCAGCAACAGCAGCAGCAGCTGCCGGCGCCGGCCGAGTCGAGCTGCGCCGCTCCAGCCTCACCTACTGTCTCAGCTATCGGCAACAACAAGGACGAGGCCCAGCACCACCCGGCGGCGGCGACGGCCCATCATCGACCCCCGGCCTCCCTGTCCCCGGCCAACCTCCAGAACAACAGCGGCTCGCCCAAGCAGCCCATGGACCAGCTGAACAACTCGCCCATGCAGCAGCATCACCAGGGCAATCATCATCACGCGGGCGGCATGGACGGGAAGAAGGCCAAGCCGGCCCAGCCGTCGCCCTACTGCGACTTCTGCCTCGGCGACGCGCGCGAGAACAAGAAGACCGGCGGCTCCGAGGAGCTCGTCTCGTGCAGCGACTGCGGCCGCTCAGGTAAGCCCCATAACCAAAATCAACAACTTCATCCCTTGGAGGAGAGAACCAAGCGCAAGTACACCAGGCGGGCTAATAATCACAATTGAGCGGCACGTCTGTACCTACTATGCTATACTATAGAGCGAAACTTGCGACTTTAGGCCGAATCATCATCAACATCAGCAATGTATGATTAATTCACTGTAGGCTCTAGCTCTTGCGAATTGCTGGTTTCTTGTGTATGAGGCAACGCATTCATTTTTTCGGGCAAGATCAAAGATTCTTTATTTTTTACGTCTAAACATGCATTTGAATTTTAGCATTTCTCTAAACAATCTTTCCGAATGTTCAAATTTCATATTGTTTCGTATTTTCGTAAAGCTACGCGTGACACATCCTTTGTAGGAAAAGAAGTGTAGGTTAATTGTTAAGTCTAAAAAATGTTCAACTTTTATTTTATCGCATTACTCTTATTAGAATGCAAAAAAATGCATTAAACTAATTCTCACTAGACTTAACAATCATCCATTAATCAATTAGAGTAAAGTTAGTAAAAACTTTAGCAATTTTTATTCATTTTAAGTATTTTATTCTGCCTACGTTGTCAGTCGATTTTAGTTTTTTTTATGTTTTTTTTTTTTCATCGAGTGACCAGTATATCAAGGCGAATAATGCACTAAAATAATCATGGTTAGACAACTGAAAATAAAAAGAACAAATACTATAGGTCTGATCGAAATTCAAACTTGTGCAATAATCGGAGCTGCACAGTAAAACGGTTGAAAGCTTTATATTGTACACTAACTAGTCAAAGCGAGACAAGCACTCGAAAAATAATTTTAATTTAAACAGTATTACGTTTGATAAAGCAACAGAATACATTTGATTTGACAATTTATATATCGATTAACTATAAAGTTATATTTATTTCGGTTTTATTCTGGAACTGAGGATTCTGTTGCGATTAAATTTTGCTTTGTCTTTAATTTGACTAAAAGTACAAGATAATTCTATAGTAGGAAAAAACAAACGACAAGATGATAAAAAAAGAAGTATACGTTCGACCATTTGTTAGGAAAATAAGAGGTAATCTCGCAAAAAGTATTTAAACTTTTGTATTTTATTTAATTTTAAAAGAAAATGTCGACTGCAGCTCTTGTATTAGGTAATGTCGCGTAGCAAGTGAGTCTTTTACTCGTCGGGCATTATAATTTACTATTTTTATTTCTTATGATATAGAATAACAGGCATAGCCTATATATTCTGATCAGTAGCTAACAGTAAACCGTATTAATTGTAGACATCCGACAAACAATAGAAACACCGCTTTTTCTATAACAAGTCTTCTTATTAAGTTTTATTATATTGAATGAAAATCGTTCTCGTGGTGGTTTCACAAATAGCCTACTTCCATACAGAGTTTCATGTGCGCATTATAAATAGTCATAAAACTTCATTCTGTAAATTTTTAATCGTTTTTTAAAATCGTAATTTTGAATATTTTATTATTATTCTTTTTAAACTTTGGAATACATTTTTTTATTCATAGATTGTCGTATTATGAATTATTTTACTAAACATTCAGATATATTTTGAAATTTTCTGAATCATTTTAAAACAAAATTTCTTACAAATATTTTTATAATAGTCATGATTTTATATTTGCTGATTTATATCAAACATCACGAGTGCGATCATTCAACATATTAATAGTAGATCTCGCATGTGAAAACGATGAAATCGTACAATATAGTTCCAGTATAAAAGTCCACTGCACCTTCAATCAACTGCATAATCAAAAAACTGAAAAAACTAGAAATAAAATATATATATAATGAATATTAGTAACAAAAATTGAGGGGCTCTTTTTATAAATACAAATTCTCTTCCGTATATACATATTTTAAACTTGTACTCTCGAACATAAATGTATATTGGTACAAACCTTATGTGTTCCGAAGACTGAACGTTTAATCTGTTTCCATATCTTTTTTTAAAAATGAGCGAGTTTAATTAATTGGTCGAAACTGTGATTCGTGTTTGTATCAAATAGTTGGTCCGTTATGTATATATATAACTAAAATCATAAAGCCCAATCGAGTGTATTCATAACGGAGATTTTTCAAGTCAAACCAAAACACGATGTGCCCTTAATGATAAAAAGATTAAAAAGAATAACAGAAAAATAGAGGAAATTTTTGCACATTGTACTGTCAAGATCGATCCGATATACTTTGTTAAGGCGCAAATATTTATACGCGCGGGGCTTTTGTATTCAGCCGTCGCCTTCATAATATTTCCTGGGATGCGATAATTCTGAAAACGTCTTTCTAAAAATATATTTAAATAGAGAAAACTAATTTTTTGCTTCAAATAATATTAGCCGAAAGTTTAAAATCTATAGTTCAAAAAACTTTGAATCAAAAATAAAATATAAACTTGCCTTAGATATAGTCTACTTGCTATTATATAAGATTTTAATCTTTAGAGGGCAGGGAAATTTCTTAAAAGGGCCAGATTTGTATTGGTGGTTACACTAATATCCAAATTTTGAACATTTTTAAGATTGCGGTCGTGATCTTTCAGATCGGCCTGACCTTTTTAGGGGACTGCAGGCAGCTCGAATTCTCTATTGGACTTGTTAGTTATTTATAGACATAAATTGTACCTCTAAAATATATCAATTTTCAAAGGAAAAATGCCGGTACTTTAAAGTTTAAGAATAGAAAGATACATATTAGAAATTTTAGACTTGTATTTTACAGTTTAGTCATCGTTGGAATAATATCATAACACTATTTTTGTTTTCACAAAGCAAGTACATTTCTCTTATAGTTTGGTCAATAAAATAAAAGACAAAAAATTTTTTTAAGTTAATTTCAAAGAATTATCGAATCTATAAATTTAAATAAAATTGTATATTGAAATTGTACAGACAATTATTTGTACATAAACTTTTGACAACTCAAAGACGTTTTAACATGATTTCGCATCCCAGTGATAAAAGATATACGTGTAAAGGCTTGCAGCTGAACTTTATTATATCTACTAGGAAAACTTTATTTATTCCATTTTTTAAAATATTTATTTAATACAATAATACATTATAATCGCTAAGCAAAAAGATGAATAAAAGGAAAATGCAGTTTCGATCATATTTATACCTACGAACGGAAAAAATAACACTTTAGAGAATAGATCAATTTAATCGAGCTTTGGAATATGATACGAAAATGTATTTTGTGCAATGTATAATGGCTTTAAACGAATGCATTTTCACTCTCTCATAGGTTCATGAAAAAGCACAAATAAGCAGCGAGTCGTTTTTATTTGAAAATTTTTTTCTCGAATGATTGATATAATTCTTTGTCGATTATTTACGACGAATAAATGCTAAAAGAGAGAGTGTCTAAAGAGCGAATGAGAATAAAAATTTGTCAAGATAAAGTGAACCTTCGAGCCGTTTACGCGACGGTGCGATACAAAAGCGAATAGTTCCTCTTTGTTATAGAAAAGTGAAAAAAGATTTGTTATATTAGACGTTTTTTATTAAGCAATACCCGTGAGGCTTAAAAAAAAGTATATAGAACTATTAATATTATTATTAGCACAATAATAAAAGTTGACCCTGCGTTGGTATGTTCGTGTGCAATTTCCACGATTGATGTTCAAACAAAAAAAATCGATTAAACTGTCGAGATTTCCAACAACTATATATTCATAGAGCTTTTTCAACTTTTTTTTTTAGTGTGAATTGACCAAACCAACAAAGGGCCAATATTATTACTACTACAATTATTTTAACGTAAATAGTAAAAATTTAGTGTTAAGTGTATGCGAGCGTGTGTGTTTACGTGTGTGTGTCGAAGTGCGCTAAGATTTATATATAAATATAATAATGATAATTATTGTGTGAGAGTGGAAGAGAGTGCTGTACATGCGACGTTTATATTGTGCTGCGCCAAGAAAGAACGTGAACAATTCCAAGGTACGCCCTGCTATTACTTTTTACCACCTACTTACTCCGATCGATTTATTCGAGAAAAGAAAAAACAAAAACGCATTGTTCGAAGTCAAAAAGAGAACAAAAAACAGAGAGAAAATAAAACTTTTTGCTGAAAAAAAAAACAAATGAAATCAACAATAGTCTCTTTTCTTTCTGGACGTTTAGTGCTGAGGAAAGGTGAAAGTCCGTTGCACGCGTTTATTGTGTTTGGCAAAATTTTTTCGAACATACAGATGAGATTCGGAAGGTATCCTTTCCAAATCTTTGATCGAGGGCGCGCATTTTTCTTAAAATGTACATTCAAAGTGAAAGTTAGTAAAAAATTGTGATGAAAATGATGAGATAAAAAAAAAATATGCATAACTAAAAATAGCTTGGAGTTCACTGTTCTTCGGCACAAGATAAATGTCCTGGGCACCTTTTTCTCAACTCTCCCGATCCCGATATTCCCCTCCTGATCGAAAAATCTTGGTTACGCTCTTGTTGTAGGACACCCAACGTGTTTGCAATTTACCGCGAACATGATCGTATCTGTGCGCAAGTACAGGTGGCAGTGCATCGAATGCAAATGCTGCTCCATTTGCGGCACGTCCGACAACGACGTAAGTATTGTCGAGGATTCGAGCTTTTTTTCTCACTTTTATTTTGCCTTTGGAATAATTTTTATTTACGAATAATTTGAAATTTATATCATGTAATTCTATCTGGTTAAAATGAGTTTTTAGTTTTTTTTTATATATATATATATTTTTTTAATGTATTCTTTTTAATACTGTATTTTTTTGCTTATTCATATTTTCTCTAAATTAAATATTTATCATTCGAATAAAAAGTTAAAACCGTTTTAATTGCTTTTGAAAATATTTGCTTATTTAATTGATACTGATAATATTATTTTGTTAGCTTTACATAGAAAATATTTGCAAAGTTATAATAAGCTTTTGAATTTTATTTAATAATATTAACTTATTCAATCACTAATACAGCAGTTCTTACATAAATTTGTTTACTTGAGTAAAAGAATTTTCAAATTAGAATCATAAAAATTACGTTAATCATTTACTTAACATTCAACTTTAATTCTTCAACACTAAAAACAAAAATCGAACAAAATCACGCTAAATTAATGTTCAAAACGAAAACTTTCTCCAAACTATCACTAACGAAAAAATAAAATAAAAAACCAACATCACCACTGCGAAAAAACCCTCGCTCTCCAAAAACCGCTCTAACCCGTTGCCACCCGGCTCACTTCCACCCGCTCCAGGACCAGCTGCTGTTCTGCGACGACTGCGACCGGGGCTACCACATGTACTGCCTGGCGCCGCCGCTGACATCGCCACCCGAGGGCTCCTGGTCCTGTCGGCTCTGCATCGCCGAGTTCCATCACCGGCGCGACTGAAAGCGGCCCTCCGCTCGCGGCGGCCGAGCAGCCGACAGCAGCAGCCATCGCAGACGAGCCATCTTATAAATACGGATTCGCACATTACCTTCGTTGTTTAGATGGAAAGCTAGGAGAGTGTTTTTTCGAGAATGGATGGGAAGCGCGAAAGAGAGAAGGATGAATAAGAGAGAGAGAAGTGAGCAGAGAGAGGTTGTATGGGAGAGTATACGTGTAAATGTTTGTACGTAATAGAGATAAACGCGACAACGACGATGCAGAGGAGACGCGACGGCTCGCGATGTAATTGTTTCTTTCGTTGCCTTGGATGACGATGGTACATAGAGTAGATAGATATACGTCGATCGCGAGCGCAACAGTTGTATGTATACTTTTAAAGACTGCGTCTTGGCGCTCGGAGGAGCGTTGGCTGTTCGATTTTATTTTGTTAAAAATAATCGTTAAAATATTTAAATACTCTTGTTTCTCGGCTCACTCCTGAAAAGGACATTTTTAAACGAAGTAAAGAGGCACACATGAAATTCAGGATACAATAAATAGCTCGTAAAATCATCGTTCAGCCACGCTCCTCTCAAGCCAAAACGGGTCGTTACAATGACGCTTAAATACGAGGAAGGTTTCCGCCACTTTCTACATATATTCTTATACACACACATACTCGCATCATTAAAATGCCACATCCAGTCCCCCCAAAGCGAATCCACAACATATAGTTCGAAAGTACGGTGCGATTTTTTTCCTTTCGGTCATCACACACACACACACCATACACGACACATCTCTCAGGCATATTCTTATGATCTCAGACGATTGATATGTAAAGTCGCATGTATATCTATACGATAAAAACGCGCACTCTGTCTCCCCGGGAGCCTATGTACTAGGCGCGCGTGTGCATTTTCTGGCCTCAGAAACGAGCGAGCGGTGCACTATGTAGCATAATAAGCTGAAGCGCGTTGCGTAACCTTAATCCGTATGCTCTTTCTTCTACAAGCGCTGCGCCGAGAGCTGCTCGATATCGAGCGAGCTCTACCTCGGCGCGTATACATATTATCGATATTTAGTGCGCGATGTGGTGGACTTTTTTTTTTTAAGGTGAAGCCCGGAAATAGTTATAGTTTTATTGAATGACTTAAATGTAGAATAAACTGTTGATTTGTATTGTTGAGATTTGTTTTAGATGCGCTTGAGTGAGCGCTTTTTGCTTTGGGAGTAGTTTGGTTCAGATGACGGTCCGAGTTTTTAAATTTTAATTATACATTTCTTGTGATAGCTTTTTCGAGATTCGTGATTTTTCTGGAGTATTATTTCAACACTATTTTAATTCTTTAAGGAATTGGGAAAATTTGAGACATTCAAACGATTTTTAATTTTTCATACAGGAAAATGCTGTAAATTATAGTTTTTGAAATATGATAGTGTTCTAATCCTCTTGAATATTTATAGTATTGTAAATTTCGACATTATTAAGACTTTTTATGCAACTGTGATAGGTACAGCATTCTGAGCCATTTTATCAGAAAATTATGTTTTTTACAATTTATTTACTAGCTGTAATTTTAAGTGTAGTTTTTCTTTAATAGAAAATTTCCCATTTTAGTTTTAAATGTTTATAGTTTTTAACAAATATTTAATGGTTTATTCTACATTTATGAAAAATACTGTAAAATTTATATAATAAGATTAACATTATTCATAAACCCAAATTTAACAAAAACCAGCTATGTAATTAAAAACACGTACAACGATTGAGCTACACCTTAATAAAAAAAAGGAATTGTAACTGTAATATATGTCTTGCCTGAAACTTGGTGAGATTTGATCTGCTCATACCTCTTGTAAATTCTTGTAATTTTAAGTGTATTATGTTGACAATAGATTAATAATAGTAGTTCTTAACCAAACGACTGAAAGTAGCCTGAAATATTAAGAAAAAAAAAGTATAAGCGAAACAGTTTTTTTTTTCGTAATAAAACAATACTCTTCTTGTTCACAAACCTTGAAATGTATACTAAATCTTGATAAAAACTTCGTCTACTCTGGACGATCCATTGATATGATGATTAAACTTTGGAGAAGGGCAATGAAAGACTTTAGGAATAACATTTTTCCAGACGTAAAATCTGTGTTTTTTTAACAGTAAATGCAAGTGTAAATGCGCAGGCACAACAGCCGGGAAAGTGTGAAAAATTGAATTTTAGAATTACTGCTGGAGATCCCCGATAGAAATGTTGCAAAATAAAATAAAATTGTGTATACGCCCATGTGAGTTTTTCATTTGTACTATATGTATTGTATTTTATTATTTGTACTATAAATATGCATGCTGCTTTTCAATTTTTAATTTATAACTAAATTATTAAATGATTAATAATAATTAGGTAATTATTATTAATAAAAATTGTAAATTATATCAATGTGTACATTTGAGAAAATCGTACTTTTGCAATAGTTCCGTCGGGGGTTTCCGATTACACGTAAGTAATATTTAATGTCTCGTATAATAAGCGATAGAGTTAAAAAGAAAATTTTCTTTTTATCTGTACGTATAGTACTCGAAGCTTTTTACACTTAACGACATAGCAGTTCTCCTCGGTAGCAGCATATATAAATAAATATAAATATAGTTCTTAAAAAAAAGTGTAAGGAATGAAAAGCCATTGCGATAAACTGAAGTTCTAACGATTATAAAAGCGCTAACGATTATATAACGTCTCCTTGGTTGTTTTTAGCCCAGTATTTTTGTATTTTACATGTAACTATATGTGAATCGAATGAAATATTCTGTACTTAATTATATATTTTTTTCGTTTTTCTTCAATAATGCTCTGGTGATATATTTGGTACTCAACGCAACGTGAGATGAAAGATAAAAATATACATAATTCCTTTCTATTCCTTTTTTAAATGCCAAGACCGAGATGCGATCGAGTAGATTTTCGTCTTGTGTTTAAGGTAAAAATAGCAGAAACGAGGGAAATAAAAAAAAAATAATGATTACAAAAAGAAGTGAATTGTACACACGAGCCATCGTACGCCGAGAATTGCGTCTCCGTTGATTCTAATATGCGTCCTTAAATATAATTTTTATACTGCTTATTTTTAACAATAATGTACGCAAATTTGAATAAACATTAGTTTATACAATCTGTATTTCGGCAGTTACTGCTTTGTTTTCTAATGAAAAATTGATTACAATTTTATTAGAATATAATTATTATTACAATAAATTTTATGTTACACTGAATTTAAAATCATTACAGTTTCATACTTATAAAATTTAAATATAAAAATAGTTCTTAGATACTAATGCTGGCTAGAACAAAAATGCCCTTTCTTTATAAAACAATCGTTATTCTAGCTTTAAAAATGTACAAAATTCTAAACCTTCTTACTTACGGTTATTGCATAGGCCTACAAAATATTACAACGAATCTAACTTTTAAAAAGTTAAAAAATCTTTCGCGGACACAAGTTGTTCCATCTTTTGAAAACTGAATTTAAATATTTGTGTGACAAAGCTTTGCTTTCTGTATAAGATACATTCTATCGCTCATAAACAAATATTCTTATTCGAACTCAACGAGAATCTCATCCAATTCTTTACGCTTAAGCCCGGGAACAGTGGCGTCTTTAGCTGGGTAACCAACAGGCAACAGCAACACTAGCTTTTCGTTGACGGGTCGGTTCAACAAAACTCGCAGTGCCGGACCGCAGTTCAACGGCGTCGACGTTAGTGTCACAAGCCCAGCGTACTGCAAAATAATCAAAACGTTAAAAACAATCGGAGTCAAACCACAACAACTACCTTAATAAACTCTCAAATACCTGAATAGCAGTGATAAGAATACCGCAAGCGATAGCAACGCTCATTTCCTTGTAATAATGTATCTTCCTCTTGCCGTTGGGCAACATTCCATAGTCCTGCTTGAACACGAGAATGAGATAAGGCGCCTCGGTGAGGTACTCCTTGTGCCAGTCGGTCTTCAGTGGCCGCAGGTCAGTCGTCCATTTTTTGCCCATCCGCTTCGTGTAGTTGATCTCCTCCTCGCGCTCGATTATGTCTCGGATGTCTTGCTTCACCTCCGGATTCGACACGACCACAAACGTCCATGGCTCCGTATGAGCACCGCTCGGCGATGTACCTTTCAAAAAACATTTCGTATTACGTTAATAATTTTATAAAAATGTCGCTCTCAACATTTCCATTACACACGATAATCAATCAATTCAAATTAACTGGAACTCGCATCGCGTGTAAAGCGAAGGAGATAAGAGGAGTAATCATATATATACTCACCAGCGGCTTTGATGATGTTGCGAATGGCGTCGCGCGGAACTGGGTCGCTGCTGAAGAAGCGCAGGGTGCGCCTGGAATTGGCGATCTCGTAGAATTCCAGCGAGCGCTTCACAATCTCGTTTTCACTGGGCCTCGTGTACTCGAACTTGACATGCTCCAGGTCGTTAGGCAGGTAGGGCTGCTCTTCGGAGTCGACGTTTTCGCCGTATTCGTTGAATTCTACAGTAAAGACGAATTGTTAGTTTGTGTATTAATTAGCGCGGAGCTGTCAGCGGCATAAAAGGGTACAAGTTCATAAAGCTATCGGTTTCGCTCTCGCTTTCTTCGTTGGTGGTAAAATTCCGATCTTGAAAGAACAAATCTTTATTGAATCTGATCTTAATTAATTACTTTAGATAAATAGATCCAAATCAAACTTTAAAATAGCATTAAAGCAATAAACTTTTGGCGATCTTTTCTTCCAAGGTCGCATGTACAACTTTCAATTAGTCCCCTCTCGAGTTCCAATCCGGCTCCGATAAGCCCGACTATTTTTCCCCGGCCTAATCTCGCGAAAACACACGCACACAGTCAACCAATTCGCCGGCCGATTTCATACACACAGCCGGTAGAAAATCGGGCTAAGCACGATAAGATAGTGCCAATCGCTCGCCTTCATCTGGGCTCAATTCCTTCGAAGTGCTGCTTTCCTCCTGGCCGGCTCGCGTGAACTGCTCGCCTTTGCGCCACGACTTGAGCAACAAGTTGACGATGCTGGCTATGGCGATCGTCGCCAGAATGTAGTGGCCGTACTTGGCGAAGAAGGGGAAGCTGTCCAGGCCCTTTGAATTTCCCGCCTCCATCGCCGCGCTGAGCTGGGTTTCTCTGGAATTGATTTTTGATTAGTAGATGAGCGAGGATTTGAATTTTTTTTCGTGATTAGAATACCGGTTTTTATGGGATTTGGCGATGGTAATGAGGATCGTTTGGTATAAAGGCAGTTTATTTTTGATCATTTTTGGGTTGCGTCAGCGAGAATGTTCGACAAACAAGTAGAGTTTGAGATTTAATCGTAGATAATTTAAAGACTTAGTTGAATTTTATAGTTATTAAATTACTGGTAAGTTTTTTATGATTTATGTTATTTTTTAGTACTTTAAATGTAAATATTTTATTCTTTCATATCTTTTGAAGTTAATCTCTGGCCAATGAGCTGGTTCGACTGAATAAATAAAACAATCACATGATTTTCTACTTCGTCATTTATAAAGAATCACTGGCTGGAAAGTGTGTTAAGTAAAGTATAAACATTGCTAATAAAAAAAATCCATTATTGATAGTAAATTTAAATTTCAAAACATGAACATATAAAAATAATTAAATATTTTTTTTTATTTACTATTTTACACTCAAACAAAATATTAAATTTAAAAAGTTTTAATATTTTTATATAATCTAAAGTTTATAGAATAAAGAATAATAATATATAAATTTCAGTAAATAATTTCTCCTCTTTGATAATTTTAGACAACTATATTTGCCGAAATAATTATTTGATTTTACATAACAAATTAAAAAAAAATGTAATGCTTACTTTAGTTCTGCTGTCAAACTGCCTTAAGGTAGCTGCCCCACGCTGCCCCGTACCATCAAGGGGCCCCGTGGGGGGCAGTTAATGATTTTGTTTTAAAAAATTATTCACCCACATTAAAAAGGTTTCATAATTATTATATAATATTTTTAATTAACAAAAAGAAGTCCCTACCTCCGAGACACTAATTTTAGTGAAACTTTGAGGTTTTACAGTGACGGACTTTTACGGCGAAACTTGCAATTTCATATTATAAATTAAGTTATCTTGTAAATTTCATCGATAACAAGCGATTTTTTTATTGTATTGTAATCTATAAATAGAAGACTATTATTTCTCACATTTCCAGTCGAATCTATAATATGTTTATTTAATTAAAGGCAAAAATGTTAATTTTCCCATAAGAGCCTATGTTAAATTTTTTATTTTCAACAATTTTTTTCTTTTCTGATTGGTCGATGACCCCCATAAAAAATTATTGCAATAGAATACTCAAAACTCATACTTTCAATCATATTTTTTTCGTTTACTTCTTGTTTATTTTGCTACCTGGCGCAGCTACCTTAACAAACAAAAAAAATCCCCCTTCTCACTCATTCAATTCACTCAATCAACTATCAACACACCAGTAAAAAAAAATTATTAGTATACTTACAAAAAAAATCTATCTTCAACAAACTTGTATCTCAGCCCTCTCCCCAAAGACTCAAACTTGATAAAAAAAATCGCGCGAGTATCTAAGGACTATATAGAGCCAAGCTCGATCCTCGCCGGCGACTGAGCCGCGCTCGATGAGCAGAGTCGTGCGTAGGTGCTTTCCTCGCGGTTTCGTTTCTCCCTTCCCACGCACAGCTGCTTCGCTGCTGCTTCGTTGCCATCGCTCTATTATATCCCTTCTCTACTCTTTCTCCGCGTAGGCCTGCAAGTATAAGATGTTTTTATGTTAGTCGTAACGCCCGCGAATCACTGTGCGATTAATGACGCGATATGTATTGTCTTTGTCTAATTGAATTATTGGTGCTCGAGGTGGAGAGTGTGGAGGGATTTGTGTATGTATAGGATTGAGAGAGTGGTTGAATTATTGATTTTGTTTCTAGATAGAAGGGGTCGTTTTAATTTATTTTCGTAATGCTCCTTAACATGCGAACTGTGAGCTTTAGCGGTAAAATTTGTGGTGTACGTTGATTAATAAATTCATTTCACAGCTAATTATAAAAATTAAGTATTCATTCAATTAGTAAGTGAACGAAGATTGCCTCAGAGATACACTATCAACATCTACAACCAGAATAAATTTAAAAATCTCGATTCAATCATTTTGCACTGTATCCACATAACTATCACCGATAAGAAAAAAACACAATAACTGCGTCATCCTCCTTCAGTCGAACATCCATTCATCGCGCCTCTAAGGCCAAGAGACGGCCAGCCGCGCGCTCGAAATATCAAAATCAACGATTACATATTTCATAAAGGTTAACAGTCCTGTCCGCACATATATAGATATGTACATGCGTATATACACGCATTGTCGAGGCGAGCGCGCGCAGCTAGCTCCGTTCTCAGCCTTCGGCTTCAATCGTTCGGCCTCTAACTTCTCAGCGCGAGCGCGAATGCGTATAATTGAGCGTCGTAATGTACGAGCGATATGTATAAGGCGAAAGCTCCGGGTCCGTGTAGGTAATGGAAAGAATCTTAATTCTTGTTGCGCGTTGGTTTAGTTTTTATCTTCGATGCTTGATGTTGGTTAGCTCGGTTTGATGGGACGATCGATTCGCTGTTTTTTGCGTTGAAATTGTTTGAACTTTTTATGGAGTTTGATGTTGTATATCTTTAGCTGTAAAATAAAATATTGCTTTGATTTGACATTTAAGTTAAGAAGAAAATAACTTTAGATACAACGAGCATGAAATTTAAGTAATCGGGCCTAATCCGATTTCTCTAGGTCCCAACAAAATTCTAGAAAAGTGCTACAATGGTATCTAGCAACTTAGTTAGATCCTAAACAAAATCTATCCTAATTTCCCATATTCAATTCAAACCTTTCCACTCACCAAGCCTCCGCAAAAACGAACCTTACAAGTCAGTCCACACTACCTCCTGCCCCT
>JAPYZA010003977.1:0-14381 GCA_030522685.1 Eupelmus azureus | reverse complement strand
CTCTTTTTTTCGGCTCGCTCACAGTGTGCGAGAGAGAGAGCCCGCCCGTACTGCTGCAGTCGTCGTCGCCGTGTCGTAAAAGCGCGCGGGCCACGCCATTTTGCTCGTTTACGCATGCGGCGGTGCGCGCCAGTGTCGAATAAAGAGACAAAAGAGCGAACACAAAAAGGAGAGAGGAAGAGAGGAACAGACAGCGAGAGGGAGGGAGAGAGAGACAGAGGGTTGGTCGTATTCAAAATTGAAAAAAAGAGAGAGGGATGAGCGCCAGGGAGAGGAAATAAACTTGGAAGAGGAAATAGAAAAAAATGCGAGAGGAAAATCGCGGAGGTATGATGGGGGATGGAAAAAATTGCTCTTTTCTGAACTCAGCATGCAAGCGCGGATAAGTAAATTAAGAACTGTTGCACGAAATAGCCGTTTCGGTGATAACGATTGAAAATTATTTGAGTTTAGTGTCTTTTGTCAACCAAATCATGAATATTTTCCGCGTATTTTCATTATTTAAAGTAGATGAATGTATAAGAGGAAATGTTTTGAAAGATATTATGGAACAACATAGAGATATAGAATGCGTTATATAAACTTTGAAAAGTTTAAATAAATAGAGTAAAAGATGAAATGGATGAAAAATAGTTTTTTAGTTTAAAAGTTATTTGTTCTTTCATAGCATTTTTATAAGTCTGCTCTAGTTCATGTAAAGATAAAAAATTATTTTTACTTTGTTATTTAATATTTTAATAATATATAAATATTTCAAATAGCATTTACTGAAGATAAAAATGTGTTGACAGTTAAATTAAATCACAAAGGCAGATTTTATTAACGTGGGTGAGAGATCATTAAACGTCTATTCTAGGTCTTGTCTATTATGATACGCCAGTCGTAAACGGGCACTATCTCCAGTTTCATCTGATTCAATGATTTCGTATATATGCATTTTGGTTTACGAGCTACGATACCATTCAGCCAATACCTTTATTGCTTTGCCGCGGCTGCCATTAATTTACCTCCCAATTTATTTCCAAAAAACTGTATTTATAATCAAATCTCAACAATATACGTAATAAAAATTGATTTTATGAAAGCAATATTTTTAATTAATTTGATAAGCTTGATTCAGTTTAAAATATATATTTTAACGTATTGTTGTCCCAAATAGGTGATAAATAAAAATACCATAGTGTCTAAAAGTGAATATAAAACACACGCAAATATGTAAATAATTAAAGCGTTATGTTTTTAAATGATAAAATAATTATTGAATATTTATTTTCATGCAATACCAATTATTAAATTTCAATTTTACGAAATTCAATTTTTTTATTAGTTTATAAAAGTTTTAAAAATAAGTTCTTTTAGTTGCATCGAAAAGTTTATAATTGAAAAATGTAATTTGAAGTGATATTTTTCTTATTTAATTTGTTATTAAAATATTGGTTACAACGACAGTATTAGAAAATAACAAAATCTAAATCATTCAAAACAAAATGAATTTTTTTTTAAAGGACAAGTTTGTTTTCGATAAAAAAAAAGCAATTAATATATATTATGCTTATTTTATACATCTCAATGAAAAATTAACTCCGAAATGTTCGAATTAAATTTGTCAATAAATACTTTTCATTGAAAGCAATTTTTGTAGGAGCAATTTTTTTCCATCGTTGTGTCATGCCGACGAAGAAACAAAAGAAAAAAAAGCACAAAAAGCTCAAAACATAAGCTTCGTCCAGCACAAAAACTAAATGACAAATACACAGAAATATGCACACAAAAAATAATAACAACAAGTATAACAATAATAATATCCAAGTACAGAGAAAGAGAGTCGATCGCAGCGGGCCACAGAGTAGTAGTAGTTGTGCTGAATGCAAAGACAAAGAGACAAAAATAATTTGAATATATAAATTGAAATTTAAAAAAGAGGTAGAAATAGAAGAAACTTTTTTTATTCTTTTTTTTGTTAAAATATTTTTTTTAAGTTGATGCACATACATCGACCGTACTCACAGCTGAGGCACCCTTGTCGCGGGTGGTGCAATTCGCTAAGCAGGACGCGGCCGCCGAGTGGCGCATCTTGTACGTGACGCCGACGCCGGCGTCGCTCTCCGCGTCAGAGTCGCCCTGTCAAAAAGAAAAACCAAAACAAGCACAGCTCTACACTTACTGCATTTCTTTTTACAAATTTTCGAGTATCGCATCATCATCATCATCATCATCATCATCGCTTCTTCGAGAAGCTCGGTTCCTTTATTGCGTCGGCTGTCTTTGAAGTCGCTCTTCTCTCCGAAATGTATGTTATGTATTTGAGTTTTCATGATCTTTTGTGCTCGATAATGAGAGTAAATTAACTATATTTTTCGGAGAGATCAGATTTCTTGAATCTCATGTTTGCTTTTGGTCTTGTATATATAATAGAGTAATTTTCTAACACGATGCAAGGATGCATGATTGTTTTATAGAAAGTGGAGAACATGATTCGCAAGATGCGTAACTTGTTACTTGTAACGATGGCTTCTTTGGAATTAAAAAAATAGTATCAATCAATTAAAGTTTTATGGAAAATTATTTTTTATTGTGTATTTTAAAGAAGCCATACGTATCAAAGTAACTTTGTTTTCCTAGGAAACAAAAGAGTATGAACAACTGTGAATATGAGTGGTTAATAATCAGCTAGCTTTAGTTTTCATATGAATGTTATGTATATCTTTCTTGAATAACTTAGAGTGAATGGTTACTAATTACTGAATTTCCTCAAAGTTAACAGTGTTACTGTTATTGTTAGAACATTGATAATGATGTCACTTAAACATTGTATTAGTACTGTAATCAGTCAAGCATTTTCACTTCAAGAAATTCAGAGAAATTAGTTTGAGTGATGAAGGTAGTTATTAGTTTAACAATGAAATGAGACAGTACAGATAGATATATAGTGAAGAGAGAAGAGTAGGAAAAATAGAGAGAGAAATAGAGAGAGAGAGAGAGAGAGAGAGCGAGCGAGACCACAACCATGCGCTACTCACACAGCCGACGGTCATTCAAAGGAGAATCCTCTGAGAGGCTCCGTTTCAAACGCATTAGAATCACAGGACCAGACTGGACTTTTCCAACATGTCTGTCGCAAGTAGACTTGTGCGGGCGGATGTACGTATGCAGGTGTACGTGTAAATGTGGGTATGTATGTGTCTGTGAGCTCGTGTATATAGAGTTCACCTAAAGCGCTTTAGAGGCGATATAGCGCGCTTGGACACTTACGTGCGAAGTGTCGACTATCGACGTGTCCTGCGTCCTGTAAATACCGATAGGGATTTCGCAGGTCGTCGAGCACAACTTTTGGTACAGCCGACCGTAAGTCCTTATCCACATGTCCTCCTTCGTTATTTTCATCTGAAAAAGACGCGCGTTAAGTTTTACAGAGATTAATATTGTGTGTCTTCGTTTTTTTATTTATTCTTTATTATTTTTTCAACTATTTATTTTCTATTTATAGGATTGTTACATTTTATCAAACTACTTCAACTTAATTGTACAATAATTAAAGACTAAATAGACAATAATTTTTAGAAAAGTAATAAGGATTCTTTTAGCATCTGTTAAAATTTTACAACAACCGCGAAGTAAAAACTTAAATAAAATAATTATATTCTATCCTATTTATTCAAAGTTACTAATTTTTCTGGTTATGTAAATAAAATAAGTATGAAAACTGTTTTCATATTTATAAATTTAAAATTTTGATATTTTATAATTTTATTTGAAAGAAAACGTTTTACAGCTCTAAATTTTTTACTTTTATTTACTTATTTAAGTAGATAAAGTCAGTTTGGGTAAGACATTACTTGATACTTTCATTTGTTTTGTATTATACATCACTTCAATTACGAGTGTCAAATAAAAGATATGATTAAAAAATTATAATTACTCTTGCCATGTAAAATCATAAATTAAAAATTACTAACCGAGGTCAGGAATCCAGATCCCGGCGCCTGATCAACGCCAAGCAACAGTCTCACGAAAGTTATCACATAGTCCTTGACGAAGGCTTGGTAGAGCAGCGTGTCCAGCATCGAGGCGCTGAATACGCTGCCCGCAGCAAACGGAAGCCTGAACATGTACGATATGTGCGAGCCCCTTTCTTTCTCCCTCTGTAGAAGTCATATCCAAGAAAAGAAAAAAATCCCCAAATTTTTAGTAATTTTTCTATTTTGTAACTATTGTCTTCTGAATCTACTTTTATTTCATATATAAGGGGCAACCAAGTATATTTATATCTTATATATTCACAGTTATTTATATTTCACAATCTAAGGACGAACAAGCACATGCTATGGGCCCACCGGTACATTTCGCCAAATCAACGTCTTTGTTATTTATTTACATTTTTTATTTTACTATTTTAATTAGCAATATCTACTTTTTTTGTATCTAAAGAGGCAAAATGTTAGCGATGATATTCATACTCAGGAAATATCTTTTTAGTTTAAAGATAGGTTTCAGTTCTATAAGCTGAGTTCTTTATAATCAGGCCACTAAAGTTGGCATGCTTCTATAGCACTATTCTACGTTTATATAAAATGCATAATTTTACAAATTTCTAGAAACTAATACAGCTTCTCATCTAGAATAACTAAAATATATTTTGTAGGCAAATCAAGCTTATGTTATTTGCTAGGCATAAATAACTAGAAATTTGGTGAAAATATAATACATAGAGTATGCATAAATAACTCTGTGATTTTTTAATTTAGTGAAAAAGAAAGTATATTTATTATTTAGTAGCTATCAAAGAATAAGAAAATGTGTAACAAGTCAAATACAACTCAATAAACAAACCACAAAAGGATCAAAATAAATTGGTAATATATACAATTTACTGTATAATTTTTCAAAATAAATATTTAATTTAATAAAGTGAATTTAAATTGATACAATTTATCAATATTGCAATCATATAGAATCAAAAATAAAATTGAAAATGTATTATAAAAATACAAAAAAAAATATTATTTAAAAAAAAAAACCCAAGAAGAAAATATATTTATGTACAATAAGATAAAATTTATGTTGCTTAAGAATTTTCATGCCTTGGGTGATAAAAAGATGACTCAGCTAAAATAATTCTCCAAGCAAATCATATAAACTAAGGGTGCTTTTGACTATTGTCAATGATTAGATAGCTACGTTCCCATCTTCGCATATGCATATTGTACATTACTTGCAAAGTATATGCAATTGAAAATTTTCTAATTTTTAAATATTTATACTCATGTAAAAGATAATGACTCGTATTTAAATGAGCTCTTTTCAAAAAAGTTTCAAACGGTTATTACCTACTATGAATCATTAAACTACCGTTTCTACTACAAAAATTATTACAAAAATCCAACGAATCAACGAACTCGTAAAAAGTCATCTCTACAAATCTAATAACCAAAAACAGTTCGCTCAACTTGAAAACATCGCATATTCCATAAACTCATCTCGAAACATCTTGCCTTTATATTTCAATCATCGAGAGCCGATGGCGGCCTGCGCCCCGCTCTTCCGCATCGAAGGCGAAATTTTTCGCAACGCATGTTACGCCGATGGAAGGCGACGCCGGCACGCGGCATCGAGGACTCGGACGTTTTACGGCCGCGTAAAAGAAGTTATTCGCAAAGTCGATAAGCGCCGGCCAAAGTGCACGGCCGAAGGAGCACTTTAGATAAAGTGGATTTCTATCCCGAGTACGCGCAGGCTACGCACCGTGCCAGGCTGCAGGCTCCGATGACTCCTGAGCCCTCTGCTCTCTGCGCGCGCGTCCTTCAGTTTCCCTCTTGTCTTTTTTCGGGGGAAAAGGTCTCGAGACAATCTTCTTATTAGGTATTTTTTTTTTACTCGAGAGAGCAAGATGCGAACGTGGGTTTTAGTGCATCATCAGCTGTTTGAAAACGGTTTACGCGGGGATGCTAGTAGCTGCCGGGTTTTTAAGGAATTTTCGGATCGCTCTGCTGAGTTTAGGTGATCAGACGAATTTCGAATGCTAGACGATTGATTTTATAAAATTGTGTCTAATTATTCGTTCAAATATTTAGTTAGAGAAAAACTATTTATTATTTATTAGTTTAAATATTTTCAAATCAGTTTAAAATTTATTTGGAGTTAACTAAAATATTTAACGAAATCGCTGTTGTTAAAAAAATGGTATTTTAAATTTATTTTAACATTATAAATGTAAAACATATAAATATACAGTTTCCACTACTTAATTTCATGACCTTAATGCATGACCCAAGTTTTTAACACAAAGCAATACTTTTGTGATATTTTTGATGCTAAAATAACTAACCAAACTCTCTCAAAAAGGTCACAAAAAGTTGATAGAAAAAAACAACTGGGTGTAAGAACTTGAGCATCATGCAGGTAAGGCTTTGCGAAGATAGAAGACGCGCCAGCCTAAAGTGATAAATCGATAAATCAATGAACAAACAATCGCTTGATCCATCGATTTATATTAGTCAGTCATATCATCATAATATATCAGAGATCAGAGTGAGTGATTTTCATGTTACCGGGGAGCCCAGCGAAGGCTCAGCGGGGTAGTTGTCACCGGAAGTAGTACTGAGGAGTACCTTTTCCATTTTGCTGAGGTGTAGGGCATACTTGTCATGCGCGCGGAACTGCATGAAACGCATGTTGCTCGACTGCGACAGTTCCGTAATACTCTTTATGCTTGGAAAGAATCTGTAACATGGATGTTTATTAGAAATTATCAGATTTGGTAACATATATTAATTATTTCGTAGTTGAACATAAAAATGCTAGAATATTAAAACTGCATTGTTTCAATATTGTTTCAATATCAATTCAATATTGTATTAATATTATTTTGATATTACTTGAATATCACTACAATATTGATATTGTATTAATATTATTTTGATATTATTTGAATATCAATACAATATTGATATTGTATTAATATTATTTTGATATTATTTTAATATCAATATAATATTGATATTGTATCAATATTATTTTGATATTATTTGAATATCAATTCAATAATTCTAATTAATTATTAGAATTATTTAATGAATATAGTTTTTAAACTTTAACGTATTCGAGAAAAACGATCAATATCATAAATCAGAATGATTTATAACGGTAATGTGGTTGACATTGAAGCGAATGCTCACTTAAACATGGTCTGCACGGCGACAATGGTGTTGCAGTCCGCCAGCGTGTCCTCCTCGGCGGAGTTGCTCAGTTCTTTATTGACGACAACGACATTCTCTGCCAGCGTAATGCCGGCACGTAACAGGTCGTCGAGGCAATCTATCGAGCCCAGCATCCAGTAAACGAGAGGGAAATACGAGATCGCGTCCAGAAAAGCAATTTCTGGCCGCCTCTCCAGCAGCAAAATTATGGGGTTCAGTGAGGTTTTCGATCTACGCAAAGAGGAAGAACAGATTTTAACAGGGATCCACTTAAAGTATCCTCTTTCCATTAATTTTCTTAAACTATTTCTGAGTCACTTTCGTTTATAATAAGATTTTAGCTGCTTTTAATTTTAATTAAAATTCCAATTTTCTGTTTCAAATGAACTAGAAATTTATAAAAATTAAAGAAAATATAATTTAAAAAAAAGTAAATATATTGATATAATTAAGCCCTCTTATTGTTCTAAAGTATAATTCATTTACATTAATTGTGAGTATAATTTATCTATTTGAAATAATTTAACATCAGAATAAAATAAAATTTTAATTTTTTGATATATTAAGCAATTACAAGAAGTTAAGTAAAAATTATTTAACACTATTATTGCCATTAAAGAAGAAGAATACAATTTGAAAAAACTCCTTACAAACGGAAATATATTCTCACACAATGAAACATAAAACTCGAATTTCCAAGATCGAATTTAAAATTTGCTTTCGAGCAGCAGTAGCAGTTCGAAGCGGTATATACACGCAGAGGTCTGAGAACCTACCTAAAGTGTGCTCTCAGCGGTATGATAAAATTATAAATGCCATTACTGGCGTAGTCCGCAGCCAGTATGATCGTCTTATTCTGCCAATTGTACTCCTTTGCGTTTCTGTAGCTGCAGTGCTCGCAGACCTGGAACAAAGGCGGCGGCGGCGTCCCGGGTCATATGCGGAGGCAAAGTAGGCCGAAGCGAGGGCGAGAGTAGAGAAAAGACGGGTGAGAGATGAAAGACCCCGCAGGGGGGGATGAGGCGAGGAGAGGGTCGAAGAGAGTGGAAATCTCGTTAAACCAGTGGTGGATGTGGCGGGCGCAAGAGCGTCGGCTGACGCGGCGCCGAAAATAAAAGGAGAGGAATGATACGAGCGTAGCCTTACCTGAGCCAGTTGAAGGCAGCAAAGCGGCTTCTTTTCTTTGAGCAAGTAGCAGAGAGTCGGCGAAACACCGATGAACGGCGAAACTGGCGGGAATCCCTTGACGATCCTGCAACATCATTTGAATACGTCACTGTCTTTTCCTCTTTGCCGGCTTTCTCTGGCTCTGCACCTTACTTTTTACGATTCGCTTGTCATCGAGGCAAGAATGTTATTGCATATATGTGTGTGTGTGTCGCGTCATACTCTCTTTTGAACTTTTTTGTAAGACGTGCATTTTTCTTTGTCGAGTAAAGAATGATGATTGTGCAAGCGCGAATACATATCCGCTCTGAATTGGGACAAAATTAAACGAGACGAAGTTTCTTTTAATTATTGCAATGGCTGTATCTGCTATTTAGATTTAACGAAATTTAAGAAAACATATGTAAATCTAATACTTGATTTGTGACAGTTTAATAATTTTGCACAATATTTTGAACCAAAAATTATATTAGATTCTCCAGATTTCATGAAAGAAAATTAAAATTTCGTACGTTTAAGCAGAGAAGTCAGTAAAGTTAAAATGATAAAAAATTTTTGAATAACATTTTTATTAATTACTAGTTTTTGATAACAGCTTTCATTATCATTAAATGTGTCAAAAGCTCATTTTGTCAAATGAAGTAAGAGAGTACAAGAACACTTTACAAGTTATTATTACTTAGTTCATATTATACACAACGTTGTCGAAAGAGGAAGTTTTTAATACTTATTTTACGACTAAGTCGAAGAAAATTAGTTTGCGATTATCTTGGCCTTTATCGGTTTGTTGCGAACTTGAATAATTTCGTCTACGAACGTCAAGCTCAAGCACATAACAGTTAGTAAGGAAATAGACAACAGCATGCAACCATATGAGAGCTACGAAAGCTTAAAGTTATTTGGATTTTAATTTTTTTTTTCAAAATGAAGATCATTGAAAGTGTGAAGAATAATAAATATTTTTATAGTACAGTCGGATCCGGTGAGTTTTGTATATACATATCGTTAACGCATTTCAGAAAAACAAATAATCATTATTTTTAAAAACATTAGGCCGCTTATCCATTCAACGAATAACAAAACATTCACAAGATAATTAGTCACCACAACGATTAAATCAAAGTCAAATGTTTTAAACAGCCTTTTGAAAAACACGTTATAGTAAATATTTTTTACTTTCTTATTCTGTCGTTTTTTTCTTTAACTTTCTTTTTGTACCACAAAATCCATTTCCACAAGTTTCTAAAATTTTCAATTCGATCCACCTCGCTAAATTCAATATCCAATCTACATACACCCTCGTATCCCCCAACAAGTGAATCTAGGCGCTCTGTGCGTGGGCCTGGTGATCGGCTGGCCAAACCCGTCCTTCCTCTATCTTTACGACAAGATCGGCGTGGCGACATCTCAGCAGCTGCTCGGCCAGCAGTTCGACGCTGCCTGGATGGAGTCCGCCATCAACGTAGGCGCGAGCTTCGGCAGCCTCGCCTCCATCTTCCTCGTCGACACTTACGGCAGACGGATATCCTTCGCCCTATCGGCCAGCATCCTCGTTGGATTCTGGATCTTCCTGGCCTCAGCGGGCATCGATAGACTAGTAAGGGTGACGAGAGCGCCATTTCATTTTTGCGGGAATCTTTTTTTTTTCGAGGGGGGCAGCAAACGTTCGAACGTTTCGGTTATCAGTTGATAATTTCCGCAGCGGGCATGGCTGGTCTTGGAGTTGGGATATTCACGGTTACGGCGGTGCTGTACGTGGCTGAGATCTCGTTGCCGGCGAATCGAGGACTAGTGGGTACGGTGGTTATAATGTCTGGTTACTTTGGAGTTTTTGTAATGAATCTTTTGGGCAGTTTTGTTGAGATCACGATACTGCTGAGCTTCATGGTTACGCTGCCGATATGTTTTATGATGACCACTTACTTCTGCATGGTCGAGTCACCTTTTTATCTCTTTAAACGGGGTACGGTAAGAAATATGTCTTTTATTTTATACGTCAATAAAAGTTTGTTATAAGTTTTATGTGGTAGTTAAAACCATTATTTATTTAATTTCTAGTGTTAAAAGAGAATATTATACTTTTTGAATTGATCATCCAATGAACTAAATGATTCCAGATTTTACAAGCAAAGATATCATTAAAGAATCTTCGAAACTGCAAGACTGTTTTGGAGATTGACGAAGAATACAAGACTATGGTGGCCTTTTTCAATTCGGACATTTTTAAGAATCCAGGACGACTCCTTCTGGAAGCCATGTGCCCCACCAGTCTCCGCACGGTCACACTTGTATTCATACCGATACTCTGTATTAGCCAAATGCTTGGCTTAACAGCCATGTGCGATTACGCGCACAACCTCATCGAAACTATCTATCCAAGCGCAGGTAATTTGGTTACCTCTTTCATAGACGTCGTATCGACCGGACTTTGTCTGCTGGCCATTGAACGCTTTGGACGTAAACCTCTGCTGATTTTCACGATCGTCGGTTCAGGACTCTGTTGCTTAATTCTGTCAGTCTACAATCTTTTGGAAGGGGATTGCCGTACAAAAACGGTACAGTACTTTGTAAAATGCTCGTCTATTGTTATTATTTATTGTAACTGTTTATTATCGTAACTATGATTGCAGTTAATAGTAGAGCACAGCATCATACCGATCTCCATAATCTGCCTCTATTACGCCATCTATACACTCGGGCTTACACCAGTATTACCGATCGTGGCAGGTGAAATGTTTCCCTCCCGAGCCAAGACTGCCGCCGTTGGAATCGGCACCTGTTTATTATATCTTGTATCCTTTTGCATGCAAATATCTTACAATGCTTTAAACAGTCTGACGAGTCCTTGTCTGGCCTTTGTCTGTTTCACAATGCTGGGCTCCATTGGACTACCTATAGCCGTAACCATGTTGCCTGAGACTAGAGGCAAGAGTTTGGCGCAGATTCAGACTGAATTAGAAAGCATGGTCATATTTTGATGAAAATTAAATAGAAAACGTTTTTATTTGTTATTACGAATTTTTCGACTCAAGTTTAAAATAGCATAGAATGTAGTTTTTATAGCTTTAAATTCGAGAATAATTTAGAGGAACAATTTTTAGTTATTAAAATATAATAATTAGTAGGCCAAATTATTGTCATGATTATATTGTTAATAATTTTGATTTATTATATAATTTTATTTATATTATAATTATTTTTTTTTTAAATAAACTTTGATAACTTTTAGTACAAAGTATCATTAAGGTAGACGTACTTATTTTTACATTTTTTAAAGTCAAAAATATTATTACCTTTGCAGCTCTAATGTTATGTTTTAGTAACCCATATAAATAGAATCAAAATGATTAAATATTTTTATACCCAACAAGCATGTTTACGTTTTTGAATTACGAAACTTATTGATAAATTCACAAAAAATCCCAAATATTGCATTTGCTACCAAGCATACAACAAGATAATGTATTTAGCAAATTTCAGTAAACATTAATTATAGTACGTACTGTAACTACTTTACTACTTTGTTACGCTCAATCTAATCTTCATTATCAAACAGCTACTAATCAAAGTACAATACAATACTTTGACACAAAAGATATTTGCATGCATTCGTAAAATAAATCTATTTCTCAAAGACGTACGCGTGCAAGGAGCCGCGATCATTTACATACTTAAAGCTCAAGAGAGAAAAGTGCAACAATCGTGAGAATAAAGTAGAGGCTATGCACAACAAAAGAACAGTAGAGAAGAAGAAAACGTGAAAAATGCGTGAGAAACTCACCCTTTGAAGCTGCGGGGACGCGAACGGGCAGGCCGAGACAGCGACGTGCGGCAAGAGAAGAGACGAGAGAAGTGCACAAAGATGATGCAGATGTATATATTTAAGGAAGACATCAAAAAACATCCACGAGGTTTTTTTTTGTTTGTGTGGAGGGGTATTGGTCAGGCATTTTTATCAGCATGTACATAAATTGTATCTTACTTGCAAGAATATAGTATAAAAAGTGGATAGTGAGCATAACATTATTATAAATGCAATAATCAATTGTATATTTATATATTTAAGATGAAAAATTGAGCTGTAAGACTAAATGCTTACTAGTAAGCTAAGTCTGGAGCAATCTTCTAATTTTCTAGTTTATAATAGACTATTATTTTTGGAATTTGATAAAATTAGACGGTAAATCGAATTGTTAAAAGAAATTATTACTTAACATTTTAATTAATATAAATTTGAATTAATCATATAAGGTAAGGAGACGAAAATTTAATCTACTAATACAGAAAACACTACACAAATGATAAATTCAACTTTACAATCTTATACTGTAAACTACTCCAATTAACATTTATAATATGCGACAAGAAAATTTTAAGATTACGTAAAAAGTAATTATTAATTTTTATTAAAAAATTTATATAACGATATGTATTTATTAAACTCAAAAAGCTAATATAAAATAAAATCTATATTTAAATACGTATGCATTACATAAAAAATAATTTTAATATTATTGTGACAAAACCAAGTAATTAAAATAAGTTGAAAAGCTTTTACAAACAATAAATATCGTTATATTTAAACAATAGACATAAAAAATGTGACTGTAGAAAGCTGAGCAGCTTGCTTTTATAATATTTTGAATTATTAACTAGCATCAGGCTAAGCTTTGATAAATTGATAACTTAAGTTTAAGAAAAGCAGAAAATATTAATCATTTTTTAATGAATCTGACAATTGTAGTTGTAAATTATTTAGCGCTGATAAAAAATAACGGTCCAACCAGAAAATATTAAATTCAAGAAAAGATTAACTTAAAAAATTAACTTCTCATTACAAAAGCAAACCCCTCATTTCCTACAACTTCCTTAATAACTAAATAATCGTTCAATTCCTCGGCTCTTACACATCCTAACTTTTAAGTGCGACTACGCCGGCAAGTGACGACACATGAACCTACACACCCAGACGATATGCAGAATCAAAATGTGCGATAAAATGCGAGTGAAACAGAGAAGGAGACGGACACACGTGAACGACATTCCTCCAGCCGCCCCACACAAATACACTCCCACGCATTCACCCACCCACGCAGCCACACGGCTCCCGTATTTATCGGCGTAAAGCTAGGAGCGCTCGCCGTTCCTGCTCCCCATCGTAAAATTATAAAAGCTCGGCGAGGCGTGACGCGTCGTACAAATCGACCTGCTGCCACGGGATTACGGCGCAAGCGTGACGCGCGCGACGGCTGTCATCGAGATGCGCGCACAGAGCCGTGCTGAGGGATGGAAAAGGGGCGGCTTTGCTCGGCGATATTACAGCAAGTGGCTGGCCGCTCTATCCTCTAAAGACGAGCGGCAAGATGGTATAGGACGATGATGATGCGCGCCGTTTCCTAACGTCGTCTCCGCCGCGATTGAATGCATATGGATTATGCAGATGTGCGAGCCCTTGAGATCAGAGCCGTGTGTTTACGCGGATATGATGCGGTGTATACAGGCTTGTCCGAGATTGGATTTAGTTATGGGTCATTTTCGGGCGACGAATTTCGGGAGGTCTGTGTATATTGCGATCGTTTGTTTGAATTGGAATTTCTTTATTTGAGAGCTCGTAAAGTTTGAGGGCGCTTTAAATGAAAATGATTAGATAAGATTACGTACCGGTGAACGTTTTGATATTTATTAAATATCTTTGGAATAAAAATATTAAGTTAATATTAGCTCGAACAAATTACATCTGTAATGAAATCTAAACTTTATGAACAAAATTGTTTTAATCAATGAAAATTGTAAGTGTCAAAATGAGTAATATGACCACCGTTCGTCGTAGTAGTTGGATAAGAATAAAAAAACTCCATTGATCTCGACGAACTAATTCCTTATTTTAATTGTCTACCTTTCCATATTAAAATAAGTAATTATTTCTCGAAGACCAATAGTCCTTTTTGTACATCTTTTGTCCCAACCGACAATGAACAAAAGATGAAAAATGCGCCTACTGCCACTCTCATTACAGCC
>JAPYZA010003976.1:17093-30445 GCA_030522685.1 Eupelmus azureus | reverse complement strand
TTAATAAAGCTTATTGTTCCTAGAATTATGCATTTGTGAAGGAGGATTGATATTTATTTCTAAGCTTGATATTTTGTGAAAACGGTGAAGTGAGGGTAAGTAGAAACGGACGAGTATGGTCGGACGATGCTTTGCAATATTAGTTCAATTCAGTTTCTACGTTTCATAGATTGTCGTGTAGTTTACAAATTGTGCTTTAGTTTTATAAAAGTTCTTCGCATTACTTGAAACATCTCTAAACCATATTAAAAACAAAAGCACAATTAATAAACTACACGACAATTTATGAAACGTAGAAACTGAATTAAACTGATATTGCAAAGCATCGTCCGACCACACTCGTCCGTTTCTACTTACCCTCACTTCACCGTTTTCACAAAACATCAAACTTACAAATAAATATCAATCTTCCTTCACAAATGCATAATTCTAGGAACAATAAGCTTTATTAAGCAGCGACGTTGCCGCAACGACGTACCATCTCTCACAAAAGGCATTTCCAACATACTATACCAACACCAAACCAACAGATGAGACAGCTCTCCTCCGCTATCTCCAGTCATCCTATACACACACATACACATTCATTCGCATGCACCTTACGAAAGGGGGCGTTCTACATTTCACCTTGCGTCGATCCTCTCGGTGTTCGGCTCTCTCGCGCTTATAAATCAATGGAATGCGCGGGCTCTTCGGCTTTCAGCCGCGCCGATTATTTCCGTAATTACTCAATTACGATCGCGTCGCGATAACCGACGATGTGTGTAATGCCTGCGTTATTCGCCAAATCGGAAAGATAAATATTGGGCTGGTCGAGATGTATTTGCACAACGCTGGAGTATAATGAGAGATTTTTTTTTTACTTTGAGAATTATGGCGGGTGATGTTGGATTTTTTTCGGCGATACAATTGAAAAGAATTGGATCTGTATATGGATTCTTTTATTTTCTGGCCGTGACTAAAAATCTAGAGTGCAATGTTGAAATTTCAGATAGCCATCGAAATTTTTATTGATTGTCGCGTAATAAGTGAAACTAATCTTGGCTCTATATTATTAATTAGATCGGTGAGTGATATAAGAGCTAGGTTTGATCGTCATTGATAAGTTGACAAGATTATTCTAATGAATTTTTATTATGTATTCCTGCAGATTGTTTTCAGTATTTTAAATTTTTTTTAGAAACACCTAATTAAAATATGTAGTTACTATTGCTTGGCCAATAATCGGCGTAAATAAATAGTTTTTTCTTTAATAAATTACGTTACCGAGTCGTACATATTAATTAATCTGATTGAATTTAGTAGTCTATAATTATAAACACAAAATTGAAAAATGAATTTATTTCAAACAAGTTATGCAAATCAATGAACAATGTATATTAATTTATTAAGATATACAACACCGATTTACATATCTTAAATTTAACAAGTTTCATTTTGTTTCGCATATTTAATTAACAACTAACAAAATTATAATTATCATAATTTTTTAGGGCAGAATGAAAAATAAAGTGATACCCATATAAAAAAAATCTTAAAAATATCTTAAAAGTACATTGACCAAATTGAATTCTTGTTTCACCAGAATAGCATAGTTAGAAAAATCTAGTTATGAGCTAAAGAGATCGTATAAAACAAAAACCACGAATCAAAGCAAAACTAAAGCTCCCAAAAGACCGTATAGTTTCAATCCGAAAAAACCACCCCTTCTCCCTCCCTCTAAGCCCAAACAGCCGAAACCGGGTGTCATCCGATGAACACACACTCACACACACACACACACTCACACATACACAGAAGAAAACAATTGCACTCCCAGCATGTAATAACTTTCTCCGATACGCCCTTCCGGCCTCATAACGAGGCACGCACAATAGCTCAAAAACAGCTGATTCGCGCGCGCAGCTCGGATATACGCTACATACCCAATCACGATAAGGATCGGTGTATACACAGGCACCTTGCGCAATGTCGTCTTGAACGCAACACGACGACAACACGCGTCGGGCCGATGTTATATTCGAAATCGGAGGTAATTGAGGCGCGGTCAAGATACGTAACTTTGGATTCGGCGATCGGAGAGATTGAATACGTTTCGGGCAAGATGTACACGCATTTCTTTCGACAAGCGCTCGTGTAATCGAGGTGTTTACTTTTTTGGTTTCCTCACTTCGCGGCGCGCGCGGTGGGCCCTCTGATACACCGTTGTAGATCGTTAAGATCGATCGAGGGTTATAGATTCTTGGAGTTAATTAATGGAATTGTTTGCGCGTTGTTTTGTGCTGTGGTGAAAATCGATGCTATTCTTGATAAATTATTAATTTTTGTTTTATCGCTCGTTTCGACAGTTGATACTTACGCGTCAGAGATGTAGGACTAAGTAATGATTTTAAATTGCTCGCATACCATACTATTTTGCAACTTACGATTTACACGCAAGGGTTTCACGCGACTTGGTTACAAATGTTACCGTCAATCAGTGCTTCATCAAAAATATAAGACATAATACATATTCATGAGAATCCCCTTAAATCCACCCTCCCAAACACTATAAAACCTACAGTATAGAGGTACAAAACGTGCACGTTGAAAAAACTGATCACTGAAAAGAATATCACTCCGCCGTTTTTTATCACTTTCCAATTAACGTCGCTCTCGTCCTACTAGCATACCCGTAATTTGCCCCCTCTTACCTCCAACAAATCGAGCCGAAGGCGCTAACTGCGCTCGCGGCTCACACGCGACCGCACTCCTATATCCACGCGCGTTCTAGGATATCGTGTTCTCGAAAAACCGCTGAGCAGCTTAATCACCGCTAAACGACGTGCGAAGTACACGCGCGAAGTAATGGATACACTTAAATTAGCGCTGATAATAAAAATCGCCGGCGCAACGTTGCAAAACACACAGTTTCCACGCGTAACGCAACAAAAAAACTGTCTCGATATTTCAATAATTCTCCTACCGATCCAATATAAAACTGCGTTTATACTCATTTGTCAGCCTTAAATCAAAGCTCGAATCGAACGGTGGCGGACTGCTCTCTATATACTCTCAACAAAGAATCATAAAAGCCAGTGCGTTTCTTCGCTTTTGACTTACGTTTAATAGCTATCCGGCTCGAAACGTTCCTTTTTTCCCGGCGACCTGGTTACTTTTTTTTCTCCCTTTCTTCCCTCGCAGTCGGTAAAAGCCGCGCGGATGCCAGGCCACTTGCGCCGCGGCTGTACCAACGCCTCGGCGTACTTAATCGTCGGCAAGGCCGCTCCGCGAAATAATTGCGAGCGCACGCGTCTACCGGTTTTCCAGCCGATCGAGATCCTTTTTATCACGAGCGATATGGGATTTTAAATATCGAGAGAGTGGACTGACAGTTGGCTGAGCTTTGTGTGTGTATGTTGAATGAGGGGGATTTTTTTGCTTTGTGTGAACGCGTTCGTCAATAGGTTAGGTTTGATTTGCGGTGAGCAAACAGGTATGGTGAGCGAATCGGTATGGATTTACTTTCAGTGGAGTTTGTTATAGTAGAGTTGAGATATTTTGTGAAGGTTTATTAGATGAGCGAAAGTTGCTGGTTTTAATTTTGTTGTTTTAATAAAGAGATCAAGTAAAATATGAATTTTACGGATTTCTTTTTTGCTAGGAACTGCGAAATATGGGTACATAAAAATTATAGTTTATGAACAAAACTTATTAATAATAAACGCAACGCAAAGTTTTGCAAATACACAAATTCATTCGACGTTAAATAAATCGATACACGTATCCTAAAAATGACTCTCGACTGAATTCCCACATTCATAACGACGCGAAATTGTGTCTAAGTAACGCAATAATGACCCTGGTTAATAAGCAACATATATTATCGACTCATATTAGCGTCCGCACACGATCATTTTAGTTTTTAGCTAATTTTCAAAATCACCAGGTTCTCGCGCTCTTAAAACTTATCAAAATAAGTTAGCGAAAATTAATGCTGATCACGTGCGTAAGCGTACATGGTACACGCGATTGACGTTTATACGCGAATATTATGGACGCAATGAGTCGGCAACATATATCGAACACACCTAGATTCCGCAAATTTCCAGCCATTCAGAAAACACATGGGTTTTTTGCTATATAGCTAGACGTGGACTTGTAACTTTCTACAAATACATTGTCTCTTTCAAACTTGAATTTAATTGCCAGCCACTGCCGGTTTAATAAATATTTATGAAATCATTGTTGAAAATGGATTGGGTAAGAATGTTCGTGAAAATTGTATTATGAGCTGTACGGTTATCAACTGCGTTCGGGTAAATTTGTGTGAACGAAAATAAGAAAAGTCTAGTGTAAAAAACAAGGTGCGACCCAGTTATGTCCACTAGTTTTATCACATTATATAATAATGTTTATTTACACATTAGTCGTATAGCCGCAAACATTAAATTATTCAAATTTTATCTCGAAACTCGAATTTCGCATATACATTAACCCACATTTCTTTTTGTATGTTTCAGGTAAGCGAAAGAGTAACCACCTCCTTACAATCCTCATAACATAAGCGCAAATCCAACCCAAACAGGTAATATCATTCTAACATTCCATTAGACCCACTTTAAAAAACTACTTCCACTAATTAACCACATCAAAACGTAATCAGCAAACGACGCACTCCGCATTTAATCATTGCGTACAGTTCAAGTACATTCGAATTTCGCTCGCGCGCAGCATTAATATTATACACATAGGCACGCGCAGCAGAAGCGAGCCACCCGTGGCGTTCGAGTCTTTGACTGACAGGCGTGCGAACCCACATGGAGAGCGGTGACTTCAACGCCTGATATATACTGTAGTCACGAGCGCTGGACTTCCGACGTGTGAGTTTAGATATTTTTTTCGCAATTTTAATTATCGCGGACGGGGAAAGTTATTTTTCGGCGTGAATGAGTGTTTGAACGAGCCGCGGAGTGTGCAATAACGTTACGCGCGGAAGTATAAGAAACGCGGATTTGATTTGCGAGAATGACTAATACTTTTGTCGCGAATGTTTGTAATTTTAATTAAAGGTAGGAGGTAGAGGTGGTTGGGTTTAGAGCGAGATGATGAAATGGTAATTTCATGATAGTAAATTTTTGCTTTAGAATAATAAATTCGTGGAATATTTTATACTTAATGATCACTTTTGCGAATATTTTATTTAAAAAGGTCAATGTCGTCATTTTACAAATCCAAAATTTAATTTCTGTTACAATTACTCTTTACGAGCCTTAAGTATCTATTTGATTGCAAACACAAATCGCAATTATTTATAGATAAACCCAACGTCCAGCCCTATCTCTTCCCCGAACGTTATTACAATTACCATTTAAAAAACAGTAACAAACCGTAACAAGTCCGACAAACACGTACCGTCCAAGCCATAAAATGTCCACATCCAAAAAGCAAAACCTTGTAGCTTTCCGTTATCATCTTATCGTGCAATAACACACACACGCACATCTTCGCCAAGCAGGAAGCCACTGCCCACGCAAATTTTCAGCCTGACAGCGTTACGAGATCCGATGACAAACTATTATGTCGCTCGCTTATTACAGGATAATTCTCTCGTCTATTGCGCAGGATGGCTTGAATAGCGCCACAATGACAAGATTGCAGATACAGTTACAAGCTGATTAATCGTAATGCCACACTATTTCAATCAAAGCGCGCAACGCTTAGCTTTCATTTACCTACTCGAGCCATTAACAATTCTAATGAGAAAGCCTCTCGACTTACGGACTAGATACAATTATTAATTACGTACGTGTGTCTTTTTCTGAAAAAACAATTATAACAATATGTTGTCTGTCTCTTTTTTTTTCGATCGTTTTATTTTCTAATCGTTTTAAATAGGAATTCTTATGGTATACGAGGTAACGTTTGTGTATAATTCGAGTATAAATTAGATATTAAGAAGAATGTGGTTTCAAACACGGAATACGCAGCCCGAAGACATTCCTTTCACGATCTCAAAGATCATTAAGGCAATTAACCAAACTCTAAATCAAAACACCAAAACCCAAAAAAATTGTAGTTTCTAATGATCCAAATAACCCAACCAGATAGTCCCAGCCGTATTCCCGAAGCGGCAACCTGCCATTTCCAAAGATGAAGTTATTCAAGCAAGACTTCGTTTCTGCGAGCATGTCGCGCAATAATTCAGGTGTCCGTAACAATAATTTCTCAACTTTGCCCCCCTACTAACTTTCAGGCGCTCTCTCGCCAAAACGACTTTTCACCGGCGCTGCGCGCGTTTCATAATTTTTGCAAAAGCACGAAAACGCCGAGTTGGCCGGACTAATTACCGCCCAGTGTACCGCTTTATCGCGATCCGACGCGCTTTAATGAAAGCGGAGAGAGCGCGTGCCAAAGCCGTACAGCTTGTTGAGGAAAAAGGCACCTGCTGTGGGCATGTGTTGGCGTTTGGGTGAGATGTGGATTTTTCGAAATTGTATAGGGATTTTTCTTATGGTTTTGCTGAGGGAGTGATCGGAATTTTGTTTCTTTTGTTTTAAGTGGTCTTTGGTTTTGGAGGAGTTTGTGAGATTTTATCGGATTGGATCCAATTAGTGGAAATGGAGATTGTATCAAATCTTGAGTAGGGAATTTATATCTGGCATTTTCCCTTATTTGCGCTTCTTGTGAAGATGAACATGCGATACTACGCTTCGATCCAAATTCCATGCATAATTTCCGATAATTGATAAAGAGGAGACGGTGCGCTCCACTTTTAAGAATCTACAAGTAAAATTGTATATATTTTTTAATTAATAATGATTTAAATTTTACGATTTTTGATTTAATAATTTTTTTAACTTTTATTTATATTAAAAAAATTGTTGAAGAAGGAATAGAATTATAAATTTATAAAAAAAATTATTGATATATGTAGAAAACTAAAACTTGAAGGAAAGCTTTTATTAGTTTTATTTTTTATTTATGAAATTTTTTGCAATATTAAATTCAAAAAATTTATGAAACAGTAATTCCATAAAGTTTCTGATATTTTTGCAAAACTACAAAGTATTCCACTTGAATTACACACGGTTTGTTACACATAAATTTATAGTTATTCGAACCCTTGCATGACTTCGGTACGAGAAACACATGTACTGGAGGCATGAACGGCTTGTTATTCAATAAATAATAATACAATTTATTTATTTCAACAAGAACATAAATAGTAATTCCGAAAACGTATTTCAATTATTTACGAATGCATTGCGATTGCGTAAAAGCATTATAAAACTGTTAGCAGATACTTGATAATAATATAATTCCATGAAATTTGCTAATAAATTAACGTTTTAAAGTATAATTTGTATGAATACTGTAATTAAATTTTGTTGCAGAGCGAATTATTTAGATTATTTATAATGAAGTTTTTAAAAATTGTTATTTAAAAAAAATTGAAATATTCACATTTGAACCAGATTAAAATTGAAACTTATCAATAGCCCATAAACGAAGAAAAACTTCAATAACGACCAGCCGTACCAATATTAAGTACCGATATAAACAACTCGATCATGCGTCAATGTCTTTACAGAATAATGAATACAATAAATTTATCAATCCATGCGTAAAGCAGCAAACTATTAATCCCGATCCCCATGGGACTCTACCAAAGCCCTACAACCAAAGATTTTATCAGCGTAATATCTAATTCGACATTCTGTCCTCGTGAAAACTACAACAAAGACATTATCGCCGCGCGTACGCACAACCCGATACAAAAAAGAAACACCAACGATTGTCAGCCATAATTAATTTTCCCCCACCCGTCCGAAAAAAATGAAGACTTTTTTCCATACCAAAACAAAGCGGCGGCCACTCCTCCTCCGAACTTTCCTAGCGACATGCGCGCGCGCCGACAAAAAAGAAAATCAATTTCGTCAAAGCGACCTCAGCAAGTCGCGCGCTCGCATAGCTGTATATAATATCGAAAAGCACAAGGTCGCGTTTGTGCTCTTTCCATTATTCTACACAGCCGCCCAGAGGCACACACATACAGAGACCGAGAGCGGCATTGTTATTTACGCCGTGCATTCCGCAATTGACTCGCCGACGAGAGAGTTTTTTTTCCAAAAAGTCACGCTCACTTACGGGCAGGCTGCACACACGGGCGTCGCTGCTATTGAGTTAATAGGCCAGCGGCAGAGAGAGAAAGAGAGATTATAGACGTTCATTAGCGAAGGCCGAGTCGGACACGATTCCCAATTCGCTCGCGCTTTGTTTGCTTATATGGGATGTGTGGAAAAAGGGAGGCTGGCTGGGTTAGCGAGGCGGGAGTAAGCATGGAAAATGAGAGGCGCTTTTCTTTTGATGCGAAAGGTGCTAATTTTATCGGTTTATTACGGTGCGCGTCTTGCGGGTTTCGATGATTAAACGAATGTAGCGCATTTAAAGTGCTATTACCATTTTATGAGGTGACTCTTCTGAAATGATCAGTATATGATTTTATGAGAAGAAGAAGCTTGCAATATAATTTTGTATTTAACTAAATGTTTTAATCTAGGTTTTAAAATTTTCTTTCTGCTCTTTATGCTGTTATCGTTTATGTACTTATTATGATATCACGATTCGCAGTTTACGATAATATTTATAAATTTTATTTAAATTTAAAGTGTTTTTATGGACTTGGCATAACTATGGTAATAAAATTTCTATTCAGAGGCAATTTTATATTTTCGGAGGTTGGTAATACTACAATATTACAAAATTCATGCAAACTAACTCAGGAAATCAAAAGCTTTAGTAAGTTTCTTTCGCCTTTGAAAATAGAATGTAGGTTACTGCGATAAAACAATGCTAATTCTCTTCTATATACATGCGATAAAAAGCAAACATTAAACACGAAAAAAACTCGACGTCTATCTATGCGACTTAAACACACAATAAAATGATAATATAATAGTTTCTAAAATAGGTATTAACTTTTACAAACGAGGGTTTAACAATAAGTATCATGTTATGATAAACCCAACGAAACTCTTGACGGTTACGATTTTATGGCACAAATGCATATAAGGTTTAGCACAGGGGAAGTAAGACTTGTATAACACATATTACAATTAAAATCATAAGAGCAGTTATAAAATGTAGATCACCTAACAAAACAGGTTAGATCCATATAGATCTTATCTATAACAATGTTTTTCCTCTTTTTTCTTACAAAATCGCCAGTTTTACTAGAAAATCGTGTAAACGACTTTCTTAAAACACAGTGACCTAATTAAACATACAAATAAAAAATTCCTCATTTTAATATTTAATTATTAACTATACATTTCTCTTCTTTGAATGAATTACACGAAGACCAAGGCCGATTCCTACAAGATTTCTACTCTGCTTTCATTAAACATTCATACCGATCTTATAAAAACTACTCACCAAGATACAGAAATCACGGAAAAACCCCCGAGTATTACAATCTCGATGCCTTCGACGTACCTACATTCATTTTCTATTACTACATACCAACTACAATCGCGCTCCACATTCGCAGCTCCGATAAAGACGAGAGCAACATATTGACAAATGAGAAATAATGAAAGATTAATGGAAAATCGCACGCTTACAAAAAAACCATCGCAGCAATCCAGCCATTCTATATAAACCGAGTAGCGCTCGCGTTTGTTTACCGTCTGGGGAAACGCGATCTATCCGATCGCTGGTGCAATTCCCGTGAAAATCCAGCTACAAGTGCCAAGCGACTTATTTACATAATTTTCAACGCGCACAACAGGTCGGATTAGATTCGTGCGCGCGATCGACGAACCGAGACGTGTGGGAGCTCGAAGCGCGCCTGCTTTTATGCAGTATCATTCGGTGGTTGTGTGGCTAGGTGTGGATGTGGACAGGTTGGATTAGATGGAGTGGATGTTGATGTTGGGATGAGCTGCGAGTGTCTTCCTCTTTCGAAAGCTCTAGTGTTTTATCCGAGCTTTGCAACATGCTGCATTAGCATAATGACAATCATTAGCTTTATCGACACCTGCACAGGTTATGCTGTGTTGTGATTTTTTGGTAGATATGATATTGATTGCGTTAATGATTAATTTTGTATTTTTATTGTTTGGATTTTAATGTGGTCAGTGAAGCGAAAAACTTCATACTTAAAAAAAATATCCTTTTAAGCGTGTTGTAGGTTATTTAAATCATAAAGCAATTCCATATAACTCTCCAAAACCAATCAACTAGTTTCGAAAAACAAAAACACCTAATTTTCCTCCAAAAAAAGCACCCACACCAATATCACCTCTACCTCATCTCTGCATTCCCCACCCACACCAACACCCGCTATCAGCCCAACAAAGCTCGTCTCAATCGCGACTCTCGGGACCCACCGCGCGATTTCTCAATTCGCAAAAAAAAGCCGCACACACGCCACAGAAATTCAAAGAATCGCAACATCAAGAAAAGAAAAGATATACCCTCGCTCGCTCGGGAGTAAAGATCCACACGACGCATAAAGGAGAATACAGCGAAGAATTCAAGCGCGACGTCACGCCTCGATGTATTGCACGCAACAAGGACGGCCGCGCGCGAGATCGAGCCTCGATTCTCGGACCTTTTTTCTCTCTCTCCTGCTCGATGTGTATACGTACGCGCGAGTACAATACACAATATGCGAGGGCGTATGCGCGCGTGAAAGTTGGCGCCCCGAGCACGTGTATAACGTATGCGCGGACTTGCGCGCACGTGTGCGCATGGACTTTTCCACGTTTTTGCGCACCCTCCGGCTGCTCGAGTGGTTTTCGTTGCTTTTTGCTGGGTTTTTGGTGCTTTGGTGTTGGATTTGGTGAGGTTTGAGTGGTTTAGGCTGAGCTGAAGGTGATTGCGTAGATTGATGTTAGATTTGTTTGTGATAAAGATGTTGAGCGCTGCAGGCTGGATGCATGCTTGCGATCCTGAACTACATATTATAAATTCCGGATTTCCAAATTTATTTAGTAATTTTCACTCCAGAGTCACGCCTGCTCTACGTGTAGCCGGTGCGCTTACTTTTATAAAACGAGCCAAGGCCGGCAATTTGTACATGCAATTCAAAATTCGATTGCGCAAAGCCTTTTCGAAAAAGCCAAAAAGTCTCCTCTAATTTCCGTCGGGCCGAAAACATTTTTTTCTCTCGATTCGACGCGGAATTGCCCGTATTCGCCGAGACGTGTGCACACGGACGGCGTATTGGCAATTGAACGTTATTAATAACGGCGATTGCCGCTTGTATATATGCAGGCGCATACCCAAGCCTGCCCGGCTGTGTCCGAGCGGTGAAAGTCCAGGCGCAAGAATCCAAAGCGATCACGTATAGCTCTGGAATTTGGCGATAAAGTACGTATTGTGAGAGCGACAAAAATGGCATTGTGCAAGAGGCGCGCGAAAAGATGAGGAACGAGGTGACGAATAAATTAGCGAGGTGTTGCGCCTGCGTAACCGAGAGATTTATAAGATGCGCTCGTGCATTTTTTTTAAGCCGTTTGATCGTTGAAATCACTTAGCGTGATTAATAAGACGGCGGATTACTCGGGTGAGAGTTTGATGTATGGACCGAGCGGATGCTGTGCTTGTAATCGTGATATTTTATTATCGAATAAACATCGGCAATTAATCGCTTGAAACCCAAAATAAGTATATATTTAAACACTGCAAAACAATAGTATTTGACTTTAGCGACCACCGTGAGCGCCTCACCTCTACCAGCACCATAAATAACCCCACCCACGCCCACAAATTCTCACTACCATTCTCCTCTTAACGATAAATCCCTTAAAATCATCCACGCATCTCTGAAAACCGCTCAATAAACCATACCCCCACATCCACCCAGCGCGCATATACTATCCTTCCCCACACGCGAAAGGCTCCGCAACGACAAGCATACGTATATCTCAGCGTGCGCTTTCGCACTTACCGGGGCGCATTGTTGAGTTACGCAACTCTGTACGTACTTACACGCGAGAGCATAGAGATCTCGGCGCGTGATCTAGTTCTCGGCGGGTTCGCGACCTAAATTCCAGCTGCAGCCTTCCGAATAAGCGCGACGCCGAGATGGGCGCTGATATAGAGCCGACTGCGACCTTCGATCGCTGTAGGTTGGGTATATGTATAGTTGGTAAATGTGGATGATGGGTTTGACACTTTGTCACGAGCATGGACACGTGTTTTGCCGGATTGGCCCTTAGTCGGCGTTTAAGTGATTTATGGCTGATGTTGCTCTGAGTTTAGTTTGGATGTGAGCGAGTTGCTGGTGTGGAGGTGTTTTTTTAGAGGCGTTGGGTAAGTGATCGGAGGATAGTTTTTTTGGATAAGGAGAGTTTTTTTGAGTCTTTTTGCGGATATTTGAAAAAATTGTGGCGGTGACGTAAGGGTTAGGCATTCGGGAACTTCGTGTCATTTCTGATATTCAAATTCGGTTGCGTAAGGTACTGCGGTGATGAGGAACGAAGAATTGAATAGTAAAATTGAAAATCTAATAAATTCGAGGATGTACAATCGACAATAATTTATTAAAATTGAAGTGTCAAATAATACGAACTAACTACGTAATAAGAGAACAATTTAAATAATTCAAAAGTACTGAAATAACACTTACGGTAATTCGAGAATCTGGGTTGATCCAATCTAAAAAAAAAAGTTTTCGAGAGCAAAGGCTTAAAAAGGCATTAATATTACACGAGCGCAATTGAGAGCGCCCTTACGCAGTAAATTTCACGCGTAGCACAGGAAGGAGTAAATTAACACCGAGATCGAATGTAATCTGCCACACCGAAATTGCATTAAGGCCGATTTTAGTGAATTTACCGCGCGTGGGACCTAACGGTTATTATATCGAAGGACCGAACGGAGAGGGGACCACCTAATTGGGAAATAAATATGAAGGCCGCGCGAGAGCGGAGAGGCACTTAACGGGTCGCCTACGTGTGGTGCGCGCAGGATGTGTGAGACTTCCCCTATCAAAGCTTCGTATTTTTAGCCGTGCTTTATTTAATTATTTATTTTTTTAATGGAATCGACCTTTTAGCTTTTTGTTCTAAATTGAAGGGTTATGTTAACGTTTACTTTTTAAGATTATAAATTTTATTAAATAGTTTTTTTTTTTATTTAGGCGCCCGGTTTTTTAAACGATCATTGTAGTAAAGGAAGTAGGTGATAAGCTTGGAATAATAAGAAAAAGAGACATTGGTTTGGGATAATTCTTTCCTAGCCACACGTTTATCAATCCGATGAGAGTGAAGCAGAGAAAGATTTACCCTAAACTTTCTCACTCTCTCATTCTCTCTCTCACTCTCTCCCATTCTCTCTCTCACTCTCTCATTCTCTCTCTC
>JAPYZA010003976.1:0-17066 GCA_030522685.1 Eupelmus azureus | reverse complement strand
CTCTCTCTCTCTCTCTCTCTCTCTCTCTCTCTCTCTCTCTCTCTCTCTCTCTCTCTCTCTCTCTCTCTCTCTCTCTCTCTCTCTCTCTCTCTCTCTATCCTACATCTTTTCTGCATCTTTTCTGTATGGTATCTTACGTCCAGTATAGGAGATGGTCATGTATCTTCGTATTTATTACAAAGGTTATAAGTTTTATTATTTTCTGCTACTGCGGTTATGTAACTTTGATAGTATATAATATCACGATTCTACTTATTCTTAATTTAAAATAACGTTTTACGCATTAAAACAACCAAAATTCCTTAAATAAAGTTGCACGCATATTCATAAAACACTCAACTTAATCACCCGCACCGTATTTGAACAACGTCAACGCGGCGCTCGTCGCGCCTCTCTAATTACACCTACCATATCTTATCTCAGCGCGCATCGTCGTTACTTTGAATTAGGGCACAGCCACTTTCCAGAGAAGCCACAAAGCTCGCTCTTTGCGAGTCCGAGCCGCGCTTGATATCGGCCCTCCCGCCAGGCCTCGCGTTTTTCTCGCCAAGAACAAGCAACGACGAAGCTCGTCCATCACTCTTATCCGCCTAGGTACGCAGGCGCGCACATGCGCGCATGCCAGGCTTGGAGAGCTGACCCTGCTAGATGTGCGTTAGCCGTTAAAAAGTGAATTAACTGCGCAATCGCGCGTGAGAACGAGATCCAAGGCTTCGGGACTCGAGCGCGCTTTTCTCGGAAGATTTAGACAATAAAATTGATTGTTAATTATTTTGTGAGTGAATTTTTTACGGCCGACTGATAGGCTGGGAAATTGATGGCTCGAAGCTCGGCTTGTTATTCAGAAAATTTTACAATCTAAACGGAGAAACGTGTTAACCCGCTTCAATAACTCAATGAGAGCAGGAATAATCGATAAACAATGCTTTCCATGTTTCGCGGGAGATTTATCGATGTGGATCTTGCAACTAATATATCATTGCTTCCCTTGAGACTGTTTTCAAATGTTACGAGATAATTTTTATCTGGCTTGTATAAATATTTATATAATAAAATGTAACAGTTAATTGTGTATAAACTATTAGATTAAAAAAAATAATAATAACACGAATTAACAACTACACTCTTTTGAAATTTATAAAAACTTAGTACTTTACTCTCTAAAACTTTTTGAGTAAAAAAGTTACTCTATATAAAAGAGTGACCTTAAAAGTTCATTGGATTAGAGTGAAATCTCACTCCAATCGAGTAAAAGTTTCAGTTGGAGGATTTGAGCGATGTTTTTCACACAAATTTCGAGTGGTTTTAATTTTATATTTCGAAAATTTATTTATTAACCAAGTCACTTTTATATCTCTCTATTTTTGATCCTTGGTCTTGCTGTATAGGTTGCTGATACGTTCGACAGGCTGTGAAGTAGTAGTGGTGACTGCGTTCTTTAAATTTTCTTCTACGGATAGGCTCATCATTGGTATTTAGAAGTTAATTTACGTCTCGGCTATTGTATGTAGAATTATTGCTTGCAATTGATAGAATGGATAAATATGTATATAGGATGCGAAATATCAAATCGAGAGGCTTGAGAGAAGAAGGTTATAGAGATTAAATAGCACAGCGCCCATCACAACCCGGCAGCAAGTCAAGCAAGTGCCTGTATAAAAAAGTGCAAAAATAACTTGCAATATTCAGAGCAAAAATCTAAAAAAATACACAAACCACCGCACGCCTTATCGAGCACGGAAGCCACCAAGATTTATCGCAACTTAAAACACATAATAACAAGCACTGTAGAAGACACCTCCGCAGCATCTTCTACACCTAAAGAAGCCCTCCAACTAACAAAAATGCACCAGAAATATCTTTTCCAGCTTAACAAAACCTCACTCCATCATCGTCCAAGTCTTACTCATATACAAGGCAACCTCATCCCTCGCAGACGTAGACCCGCTGAGCCATGAAACGGGCATTCCCATATACCATAAATTCCCAGCTGAGATATCATCGCGCTGAGCTTTATGCAATTTATATCGTTAATTATGAAGATAAGCGCGCAACTGTCCATTGCATCGCGAATTTCAGAATGAGCGGACGGCCTCGTGAGTGAAATTAATCGTTGCGATCATCGGGAGTGCGACACTGACCTTACTCGCGACGAATGCGGAATTCGCGGAATATCGACCGGTTTTTCTTCCCTTCGAGCCGTCACTTTTCTTCGATATGCGAGGATTTTTGCGGGCTTGTTTTTGTTGTGATCCGTGTTTTCAAGACGCGACATGCGACGCAATGGAAGGAGATTGGAATTCACGCAATCAGCGAGATTTTTTAGACGGGTTGAATGGAATGAGTAGGAATGAAGGAGCGAATGCGGCGGAAGCCGGAAATTTTAGTGAGACGAGCATGATGGATGTTGATATGCTTTTTTTCTCTTAATAGCTATTTCGTCGGGATATTATTATGATTGCCGATGAACGACGTGTGAAATTAATTTATGGTTGTCTTAATGTATGCCGCCGCGCTGTGATTAATCTTCCGGCTGCGTGAGTTAATCGGCGTGGAAAAATCGTGGATTGGATCCGACGATTTCCCTTATGCGTTGATGTATGTCGAGGAAGACTTGTAAACTGTAATTTAGTAAATACTATGCCTTTGCGCATATAGTATCAAACTTTGTTTTATTGATTTCCTTAATTGTTTAATTTCGAATTTTTCGTTTACTTCTTATAACGAGTAATTTGATGATTCTATCAACTTTTTCTTTATTTTACTTCCTAAACGTCAAACTAGCCACAATTTTATCATTAAAGCATATAATTTGTCTAATAGTACGTTCCAAATCTTCTAAGAACCAATCCATGCAATCACTAAACTAACCGAAGATTATTTATCACTTTCAAAGGTATTATATCACGGGTTCAAGGCTGCGGAAACGATCAAAAACTTTCGAAACACCCAATCAAAAGAAAAAACGTGAAGAACCCAACGAAAGGTCAAACACCTGTACCTAAAAACCAAAGTTCTAATTAACCAGCTCCATAACATCAGCCAACCATTCCAATTCTAATCAATTAGCCGGATAACACTTTAACACACCGCCGGCATACCTCGGCGCAAACCGCCTCGTTTTCTCGCGTGCCACAACAGCACGCAATCATCTCGATTATCTAATTTGCGCCATACACACAAATGCCATTCAATCGAGGCGACGCGAGCTCGCGCGCCGAAAGCTGCAATCTCACGATTTGACGTGTCGACGAGGAGGAGAGAGAGGAAAAGGGCTGCGCGATGGAGAAAGAGTCGAGAGATGAATGAAGAGGATACGTGAGAATGCAGCGCGAGTGTATAGGTACAGCGAAAGTGGCGTGAAGACGCGATGGCAATGAAAATGTGACGAAACAATTGGCTGATTCCCCGTGGACGCGAGTGTAATGGGACATGAATGGGCTGGAGGAAAAAATAATCGATGATTACTTGTGATGTTACATGTATAGCTGGCTTTTTTCACTGAATAAAAGCTTATTGGCACACTGGGGAATTGAGTGTCTGATGGATTATTTTACGAATGTACTTTGGTATGTGGAATATTTAATGTTTTCCGTTAGCTTTATTGGAAATTGAAAGTGTCCCTTCTGATTTAATTTGAAATTTGCGTAAGACAGTGGGTAAAAGATTTTATGTAAATATCTTATTACATTTAATACCATACTTTACCAAAAACAAAAAATTTTTTGTGATACTTGATATAATAAATCAGCGAAAAGAAATTGAAACCACAATTTTCTTCACCAACGATACATAAATATGCAATCCTTCACCCAAAATTACAGCCCCTCCATCCTTTCAAAATATCCTCTTCCACTTACAACTTCCACATCAAAATTCATCTTACAAACATTATTCCAGACTCGAACGATCAATTCCAGAGCCGTAACGGGCACCGAAAATAGCGCAAAAAGCCGAGCGTTTATCTCCGCGAGGGCACAAAGTGATTCCTAAAATTTTCCATCGGCTCATGCACGAAGGCGTCTCGCCGCTGCCGCCGTATAGCTGCAAGTCGCGCCGCTTGCCTTTCGCTTTCTTGAGCTCGCTGCAGTGCAAAAAGGCGCACAAATGAGCCTGTATAACTGCGCGGCGCCGCACTCTGTAAAGTGCAGCGAGCGACGCCCTGTACAACTGCCCTGACCTTGAGAGATTGGGACCCCTTCGCCAATTCTCTTCGAGTCCAACGGCTTCGCGGCTCGGCAGGCGATTTTCGCGATGGATGGCTTTGTGTGCCATTATTCCAGTGATTTTTCAGCGGAATGTAATGCTTGTGCGATTTTATGCTGACGTCAACGGTGATTTTGTTTCAATTAATAATTTGAATATTTGAGGGGTGCATATTTATGAATAAATTACAAGAGACGCGTTAATTTGTCTTTGAAATTGGCGTGAATTTTCCGCACTTTGCGCCATTAATTCAGGAATTTATCGAACACAAAATCGCGTTATTAAATCATTAAGTTATTAACGAGCTAACCGTAATCGGCGCCTCATCTTCGCTTTATAAATCTAAAGATCAGCAGCGAGCCGCTCCGGCGGACAAGCTAAATTTAATAATCATAAAATTTTATTAGCATCAACATATTAATATTCCCTTCGTACTCAATAAATCCAGCTCTCTTTATCAGCGTTATTGCAGGTTACGCGCGGCCCCGGAGCGCCTAATAAAACACGCCCTTTAATGAAAGGAACACCTCGAGATCCTATCGCGGCAAATTGAGCTTTCAAGCTCGTTTTCTCGCTCGTGCGATCGCACTGGCAGATTTGCGCGCCTGAAGGATCAAGAGGGTTCCGCTCTTCGCTACCGCGCTGTATATTCGAGAGGCTCGACGTTGTATGCTGGAATATTGGAATTGCGGGAGATCGTTCGATCGTCGAGCCTCAAGGTCGTTTAGTGACAAGCCGTAAGGAGAAGTTGGAGTTGTACGTGTAGCGTGAAGGTTCGAGATGTGCCGGATATCAGGCGCCCCCGCGGTTTTCTATATAAATTCGTATAAGTAGATGTATGTTTTTGGTTTGGTTGGTTTAGCGTCTTTTGAGCGATTTGTTTCTAGAATCGATGTGGTAAATAAGTTTTTTGATCATTTGTAGAAACGGTGTATTTGGTATTCCTTGTTTTTATTTGGTAAAGATATTTTGATTTGTGCGATCTTTTCATTTACGTTATCGATACTATACTAGAATGCATCTTTTAAAATCAATATAGTATTAAAAAAATTTGGAAATTTGTTTATTTAATATTATTTGAAAATCTTATGTATTAAAAATTATTGGTAAATATATTTACTTGAAATATTAATGCATTTAATTCATCTATCTTATAATTAAGTCTTCACAGAAAACTTTTTAACATATTTTGATTTTACTTTTTAAGATGATGCGCATAAACGAATTGAATTATGAAGCAAATTGCACAAGATGTCTATGTCAGTTAATAAAAAAAATGTACTGCTTGATCACTCTGATTTAGATTAACGATCTGAAACATCGAAATTTAACTACCATACACGAAAAAAATAAACTAAAGATCTGAATTAAAATATTCAATTTATCAAGATAACATTACTAAGACAACAAGTATAACAAAAAATCTCTTCCTCAAACTAAATCGAATTAATTATATGGTCGATATACGATTAAAAATAAATCAGTTGGGGTCATTGCATTGGCAGAATTGATCAGCCTTGACATTCACAATTCTGAATCTTCCTATTATGTCCAACACAGCAAACAAGATTTGTAATTAAGATTAGTAAAAATAATTAATTTTTTTTGGAAGAAATTATTCGCAGTAATTTATTTTAATTTGTTTAAATATAACTATACTTATAATAATAAACATTATTTTATAATAATTCAATTTAAAAATTATTTTTTAATTATGAAATTTATTTCTAAAACTGAAAAAACGAGAACCCATATCTTATTAAACTTAAAGAGCAACATCATTGGATTTCGTCAATTTAAAAATTAGAATAGTATAATTGAATAACAGTAAACTTGTTTTAATTATTTCACTTTTTTATTTATAAGTTATAGATAATATCTTTTTTTAGAAATATACTCAAATGTAATGGATATACTAAAGGAGAAACTTTACTATGAAGAATAAAAATCATTTTTTATATTCACCATTATTTTTTCGAAGTACCATAGATTTTCATCAATTTAACTAATTTAAGATTTTAAATTATAGAGAAGAAATAAATATACCTTATTCTGAAAAAATACAAATTTAAAAAATACACCTTCACTCGAACTATTTATTCAATTCACATATTATTAATATAACTTATTAATATAACAAATATTTACTCAATCAAACAAATAGGTTAATCAATTCCTCATTACATCACAATAATTGAAGGCAATAAGAATTTCATTGTAACCTGGAAAATGCCACGTGGCAACAATCGCAGTGCTGAACCTTGCCTTATCCAGTCCGTTCCCCGCTGGGACTGTTTCTCTTTCAACAGGAAACCGTTCTAATTTTATGGACTTGCGTGTATAACGCAGTTTTGCTCTCTTGCATACATCGCGCCTATCACACGCAGTTCCTACGCAAATAAGCGGGGTCAACGTGATCTCTTGGTGTTCGCGCGAGCGCGCGGATACTGCAATTTTGCAGCACGCATGGTTATAAATAATTATATAAATAGAAGTCTTAACACGAGAGCGTAAAAAGTGTAGGTGTTCATACGCTTGGCTCCTTAAAGCTCATTCTAACCTACCGTTACATGGTGAGTTGCGACATGTGAATCACTTTTTATTGTTGTGTAATTGCCTTCGTCAAATAAATAAATTCCTAAGTTATTTAAAAATGTATCATAATAATAGTAATAATGATTGTCACAATATTTGTCAGTTTCAACTATAAAACTATTATTAACTTTATAATAAAATGTTAAATAAAATATTTCATGACAATGCTAATGACATAATTATACACATGTGTAAAATGCATTTTGTAGATTTGTATATTGCAGTTAATGTTGTAATTAATGTTCAAACGACCTGTTTTAAATTTTTTATTTTTCTTTAATTTTCAAAATATTATATTTATCTAAGATTCTTTTTTGTCTTATTTAACAGAAAAAAAGAAAATAATAAATTGTATAATACTTATTTTATATTTTTGACATTCATTGTGTTCTGTATTCAAACTTCAATAATGAACAGAACACTGTATCTTTTTTACAAATTATATTAAAACAGGAAAATCTTCACGTTTTTGTTGTTTGAAAGAATTACTAAACCTTTGCTTATACTTCGGTAGTAAAGTTGGTTTATATATAGTTCTTTAAAGGTAGTTCAACTTATAAGGAACGTGAAAACATCACAAAAATATTTCTTCAAAACAGTTTATTACATAGTTTATGATTCACGGTACTTCCTTACGTAATAATGTCAAAAATTTAGTATGTATAGTAAGTTTGGCGAGGTTTTGAAATTTTGAACATTTTAATTAATGAACCAAGTTATGAAAGTTTTCCTTTTTCAATCATTTCCTTAATATTTTAAAATTGTTAATTGTAAATAGTATATCTAAAATATTTAATTTTAATATTACCACTAATAAAATTATTTATTGATGAAAATATTTCTTTCGGCTTATAAATAAATTGTTATTACTGTTTAATTTAAACGTTTTATAGTTTTATAATATATACGTAAGATCATCTAATAGTTCAAATTTGTAATTAAAAATCTTACAATTAATGTAAGAATAAAAATATTAATGATAGTTTAATAAAAAATAAAAATAAATTGTTAAATTAACGGTAAATGGGGAAATATTAAGGTTAATAATGGTCTAGTCTGATCGAGAATGAGCTTAACGAACTTCATGTACTTATGGCCCGAGAAATTCTTTAGTATCACACATATACTTATAATTTATAATATTCGACGTGAGATTTGCGTGAATGCATAGTAGCAGATTGTAGCGAAATATCGAACAACATGTCTTACTTGATGACCTTCATTCGTCAAGAATGCAAGAAATCAAAGTACATAAGTATGTTTTTTATAAATATAGTTGACAAACTAAAAATTTATGAGATGGTTAATCTAAATCTGATTGTGGGTGAGATTCCTACAAAAATTTATATTCTGTAATAAGTCTTGCGATATGCATCAAAAGAGAAAATGAAATAATTTATTTCAAATACGTAGCATACCTTCAAGTTATACGTTCGTAAACGTGTAAGAGTTAACCTATTATAGTAAGTTATATTTTATGCAGTATTTATGCATATACGCTAAAACTCATTATTTTTAATTTACCAGAGACAATGTTAATTAGCTCATCTATTTACCAAATCGTTACAATAACTTTTTTTATCTATAAATAATTGATAGCGACTCGAAATAACTAGTTTTATTTATCAATTTATGAAATTATAAATCGTATTTACATTTAATCGAAAGTAATGTATTGTACCAAATTATTATTATAACCAAACTTTCAATTCTAATGTCCCTAATTTAATCCAATCTCTCAATTCACCTTAATTAAATATCTACTTTATTTCTAAAATTAATTGACAAACCATTTATTAATTTTATAAACATTAATTATTTCTATATTTTCAGGTAGCGCTACAAGCAGTCTTGATGTGGGACCAAAGTCTAGCAACGCCCGTACCCGCAGCTGCCAAAAAGAACGACATCCTGGCCGGCACAGAGTTTCTGTCAGTCTTCATCAATGGCGCTATGGCACCAAGACCAACTCGTCGACGAATCAGCCTCCGTCGCGGCAACACAGTGGCAACGGACAATGTTCCTGCTGAATCGAAGAACGACGAAGCCAACATTTTCCGAATATCGCGAGCACCGATAACGATAAAACCGACGCCACCGAGACCGCGTACCACGCAGATACGTGACGACGGCGTTCGTTACTATCCGATCAGTCATAAGCTCCTGGATAATCGACACCACAGTCTTGAGACCATCGTAGACGATCTTGGTAGACCGGGTGACATATCTTCTAAGTATATTTCAAAATCTGGAGATCCTAACAGAAAACAGAACGGTGTTAAGCTCCCTGCTAAGGGAGACAAACCCATGAACCAAAAAGTCATAGGTGTTAGTGTCACATCGACAGTGGAGGCGACGCCTTATAAAGTGAGAGTTGAACATCATGATCCGAACGTTTCGATGGTAACGAGACCACCTCCTGTGATGGCGACGACGGTGTACACAACACCAACTCCGACGGTACCCTCTAATGGGTTCACGCAACAAAAGCTAACTTCAGCGGATGTGACATCTTCACCTGCTAGGTTAGTGACGGAAGAGCTTAGCAATATAGTTTCAGAGTCGAACAGAAGCGAATTCTCGGTTGAGGAAGGAGCTCCAAAGACTAGTTTACAGGATCGCAGTTTCGTTACTCCCAGACCTACGTTAAGACAACATGCACCATCAGAACACCATCAGGATTCAGCCGTTAGCAGCAGCAATGCAGAACCTGTGGAGCAGAGATACGAATTTGCAGTTCCGAATTCAGAAATGAAAGAGATAAACCACGAATTGCCAGAAGTTCATGGACCCTTGCTACGAAATCAAGGACGTAAAGTTGGAAGACACTTTGAGGATTCCTCTTACAATCAGCCAGCTAAAATCTACAATACCCGACAGAATGGTAAACCGTACGATAATCAGCACGCAAAAGTATTCGGAGATCTGTCGAAAGTCTACAGTGAACAGGCCAAAGTCTATGGAGAACCTGAAAAAGTCTACAGTGAACCGGCCAAAGTTTACTCGGAACCTGCCAAAGTCTACAGTGAGCCAGCCAAGGTTTATAGTGAGCCATCAAAGGTTTATTCCGAACCATCCAAGGTCTACGGAGAACCGGAAAAAGTCTACTCGGAACCAGCGCGAGTCTACTCAGAACCAGCTAAAGTTTACTCCGAGCAAGCCAAGATTTATAGCGAGCCTGCAAAAGTGTACGATAGAAATGGTCATCCGGTTGGCGAACCCGAGGAGAAGAACTATGAAGTCGATGAAGCTGTGAGCGTTGGAAGCAATGGCAACGTTCATGGACCTCAGTCTTTCACTGAAGCCACGAACATCGACGAGGACGGCCACAAGGTTGGCTATGTGGTCGAGGGACGAAACTACCGGAAGTACCGAGTGGAAGAGAGGACGCCGGATGGATTCATTGTCGGAGAGTATGGTGTCGTTAGTCATGATGATGGATCTTTGAGGGGAGTCAGATACACGGCCGACGGGACCATCAATCCACGGCTAATCTACGATGCTTTGATGAAGTTCCTCGCGCTCTAATCGCGTCGTGTCAATTGTGTGATGAGAGTCGTTGTATTTGCAGTGACGAGGACTGACTTTATAGGGAAATTTTATACTGTTAAATGAGTGCGCGCTAGCCTGTAGCGACACAGGCGCCTCTACAGGGAGAAAATGCGTTCGAAGGAAAAATTTTGTGAATGTTAGTAGTTGAATTGAAAGAAAGAATGTTAATATTTTTTATGAATTATATGAGATATGAGTGTGACGATAAAAATGTTAAATATTCGAGATATTAATTGGAAATTCATCAATGTGATTGCGTTTTACCAAAATTTTGTGATTGCAATCGATTGTTCGATAGCAATTGTTGAGTTGATAAGAAAGAGTCATCTTGCAATAGTATAGATATATAATGAAACTCGAATAAATTAAAATTCAAAATTTTAGTTTAAGTAAAAAGTTTTATTATTTTGATGCAACAGAACATATAAAAATAATATCGAATCTTTGAAAATGAAATAATTGCATTTAATCTCAAATTATATTCCAACCATTAATGATTATTCAATTCTTTAAAACGTTTTTCTTTCTGTAAAGGCATGCGTTGACATATTTACATACTTATGGCTTTAAAGCATTCATGATATAAATTTATTTTACGATTTTTTGCCATCGAGTCATGATGACCGAACGACTGATTTCTTTTTCTCTTTTTATTTTTGCTCTTGCCAACTCAACTGCCTCATTTTTAATATTAAGTACGATTTTTAAGATATAAGATGTTAGATCGCTAGATTATTTCGAAATTATTTAAGTCACTTTATAATTATAATAATGAAATCGTTAAAATATTTTTAAATTTGCATTTCCAACGTTTTTAAAATAAAAAGTTTAAGTGAATGAAAAATACAATTTTTTCTAACAAGATATTTTTTGACTATCAAAAAGAATATAAAATACATTTAAATAAAAAGTAATTATTGTAATTGCAAATTCTAAAATAATTTCATTAATTTGATTTTATATAATGGAAATATCAAATAAACTAAAGAATCCCATTGTAGCTATCAAGTTATTATTTTTTATGTATACAGTAATCATTTATATTCATTTGTACTTTGTATGCGCCTTATGAATGCTTCGAATCTAGATGTGTACCTTCTTCGAATAATTTTGCAGTCAGGATAGTTATTGAATCGGTATTGTACAATGGTGAGTCATTGCGGATCGCTAAAGTCCGAATTAAAACTCTTTCAAGTGCATTCAATATTAACAACATCGGCGATTATCCAATCTTTAATTTCATTTATTATGAAATGAAGCACTGAAAATTGTTCTTGGCTATAGCGAAAGCAATTTGCTTCTGTGATGAAAATGCGAAGTTCGTAAATATCGCAGCTGCCAGAGCCTTTCGGATTTCCATTAATTGTTCAATATCATATATCAGCAAACAAATTAAAATTTTAATTTAAATTACATTATAATTTTAGTTGAATGCTTTTTATTACTTTTCCCGATTTTATAAGATATAATATTATTTGTCTTAAGAAGATTATGGATTTAGAAATCCATACTGTAAATTTATTATAAATACCCGAAGCATGAACCTTTGAATTTATTGAGTTCAGAAGTCTTATTAAATATCAAGAATCAGTTACATTTCATTGTGTCAACGTACACCGAGAAGATTAGCGGGAATTATTATTTAGCATAACTAAGTCACGAATTGCGTGGGTTTCTGAAATCCGGTCTACGTTAGGCTCCGCCGCTGCGAAAAATCGCGGACTTGTCACGGCAGCTATTTTTTTTTCTCTTAAGAAGCATGTCTTTATATAAACGAATAATAATAATTTAAGTGACGTATTCGAAGGTTCGTAAATTCCCTCGACGTCAACGAGTGTGCATGATATCTCTCGATCGACGAGAATTTCCACTGCTTATAATACTAGTAATGTTATTTTGATATGTAAGCTCTCTTAGACATTTAAGTAGGACCGTTAATATTATTCTGATTACCTCAAGTGTTGAGATAGTTCCTTTCGTGCGACGATATAGACGTATCCATTTGCTAATTGTCCGTGTAGGTTCGAATCTACACGCGCGAAAAAATCCAATTCGTTTGTACGCAACCTCGACACTCGTTTCAAAGGTAATTCAGAATAATTAAGCGCTAAGAAAAATGGAAATGAAAACAAGCGTTTTCGTTTCGCAGTCAAGTGTATTTAGAACGTTTTTTCTTTTGTATAATCGAATAAGTTTTTATCGTATCTATCTTTATGTGTACAAACGTCATCGAGTTATTAATTATATACGCTTATTACCTCGTTGTTTTTCTTCATTTATACTTTCACTATTACGGTAAAGGCGCAACGTTATTTCGTTGAGGAATAAAATAGATTTTTTTAATTATGTATTTATCAAATTTATCATTTCCAATCACAAGTATTGAAAAAGACAAAATCGATAAGCTGATCAATCATCTCTCATTCCTTCATATGGAATCACGTATTGAGCGCTTTCTCAATGCTCATTTTAATAACAATTGTAATAATTATGTGTAAACAATAAAAAGTGTATCTTCGACTATGCGGCTACACGATGCCATAATTGCTAAGATATCGTATGCGAATCACGTACGCTGGTAGGTAATATTTACTATTTTATGTATTCGCATGTATAGCGCTATACGCCATCGTCATTTCTCAAATGCACTTTTGTAATAAATTCATTATCATGATACAAAATTAGTTTTTAATTTATTGTTCTTTCCTAATTCTTAATTTCATTAATACGTTACTATTTTATAATTTTACAATACGTCAAAAATAATAAAAAATTATCAAATAAATAAGATAATAGTAGTAATAATACTTCATTTTAAAACAAAATTAATACAAAAATAGTTAGAAAATATATGGATAAATCTTACGTACATCAAAGTCTACTAAAGAAATATGTAAATGCACTATAAAAAATCGATCTAAGCTTCAGTATACAGTTTGTAGCTAATGATCTATAAGTATAATTAAACAAAGACAATTCATGCATTTTAAATTTATATTTATATTAGATAATTATATATATATTAAATACAAAATTAATTCTCCATAATTCTCCAGTTAAGTAAAACAATAAAAACAATTAGAGGATGGTAAGATACTCCTATATTTTTTTTTTTTTAACAGGCCATGAATATAAATCAATTAAATTCAGGATGTTTGCTCCAGAGCAACCGACGTCCATATATCAAAAAATGCCCCAGAGCGAGAATCTGATTTATATAAACATGAATACAAGTCTGCTTATAGACGAAGAATTAGTACCATTTTTACTCATTTAATTACCTTAAATTAGTAAGTAAATTTTTCTTGAAAAACATTATGATTTTAAATTCATATTTTCTCTATTTATATATCTATATATAAAGGAAAAATCTTACGATAATATGCGTTATGTAGCTCGTAAAAAAGGTTGTTCACAATTTATAAATTAAGGTGGAGAATTCTTCGGTACACACTACATATATCATATTTTAATGATTTAACGGTCAATTAGTGAAATATAACTTAATTAATTATTTATAAGGCAAACAGGTTTTCTTTATAATAAATATATAAATATAATTTCAAAACAATAATCTAGATTAGTATTTTTTATGATATGTATTTTTTGACTCTTTTTTTAACAATAGACATCTAAAATTGGAAAAAATCTGTCTGTGGAATGGAATTTAAAAAACGTTACCAAGAATGAATAAAAAATAAAGATTATGCAAATCGATGTTTGGAATTTTTATATCCTGTTTTTAACTTACTACGTATGAACACATGTGTAGCCTTACCGTATGGTAAAAGATAATGTTTATTTAGATCTTTTTTTAATAATTAATAAAATATAAAAAACTTGCTTTGAAGAATCCTTCATTGATTGAATTTTTAATAAATATTAAATATTAAATAGTTATGTTATGAATACTAAAGAAAAATCTCATGGCATTTATCCAATTGGAAAAGCGAATTAGAGCAGAACGCATAACTATAATATCGATTTACCATAATTGGTGTGTCGCATAGAATTTAAACAAGAGACTAACATTTCTATGAATTTATGTAATAGAAAAGTGTTTCAACTTATTTTTAAATTTCTAAAAAAAATCATAAACGTAATATCACCCCAACTATCGGACGTTCTTTAACTAAAAACAACCGTATATACGAGCTTATAGACTTTTTTATATAGCAGAACTTATAATAAGATCTGCGTGCGTTGCGGAGGACATTGCATTGCATACAATAAAAAAAAAGAGCAAACTTCACTTTGACTAGTAATGTATTACAGAAAACATAGATAAGGGTCAGATAATACGTTTAAATTCTCTCGATTCCGTTTGCGCATGCTCGCCACTACTTTTGCAATAGTGAAAGAAAAGTCTCAATGAGCCTTAAGCGCACAGGAGAGAAATCAAAGTCATCGAGAACTTAAAAGTCGAATAGTTTAGTTGCGGTTTAAGTCTGTTATCTTGTCTTGCACATTGATAAATGTTGTCTGCATTTTTAATTACCACGGTTTATCGCCGGCAGTTTCTGAGTATAATTAAACTGCAGTAGTAGCATTCATTCAAATTACAATAAATGCAAAAATGTTTCCGATGTAATTTTAATTACGGATGATAGTAAATCAATCCATCGACATGCAATTAAAATGAAATTATTTATTAATTATTTTATTAGACTTAAACATGTATTGAAAAATGGAAAGAAGAAATTTCTAAAAAATTTAGTTTCTAATCTATAAGCGTAATGACAATTTCATACCAAAGCTGATAAAGTATAAATTATTAAAATAATGGATAAACTAAAGTTATATAGGAGGCATAAGTATAGGCGGTTATATTTTCAGACTATTGTTATGAGAATATTGCACTGGTAAAATAAGGGTCTCTAAAAATTATTTTAGGTAAAGTATATTTATTTTTATAACAAAATAATAAATATTTAAATTATTATTAAAAGATATTTTAAAAAATTTTATGAAATAATATATTTGTAAAGAAGAAAATCTTTCATTCGTTGCAAAAAACTATTGTACGCTGAAAAGAATGAAAATCCCTGTTCAAATATTCACATAAAAAATCATTGACTAAAAAACTATGTTAAAAATAAAGCAACGTTAAACATTAATTTGCATGCGACAAAAATAAAGGACACCAAGATCGAGAGCATACGTGTATATTTTCAATCGCCCCTAAGCAAACTCCCATCGTGTCTCGACAGTGTACATAAAGTTGCCCATTTGCAGGCGCCACTTCTCGGCGGAAGAATGGAAATTTCGAAATTCCACTCGACAAAGCAATCGAATTTCCCCGGGGTGACGTGCACGCAGCTAGTTTGCGGTCCTCTTACGTTTATTTGCATTTCGTCGTGGCGCCGAGTATCTTCCTGCTTTTTTGTTCTGGCTCCAGCTTCTACAAATTTTTGTGGACTCACGAGGTGATTGTACGAGTAAATTTATAGTTTCCACACGTGGAGGATAATACTAAGATGATTATTCGGCGCGAGTTAATCGTTTGACGTTACAAATACCTGGTTGTGGAATGTCTCAACCTACTATAATGATAATATGTGATTACGGTTTATATTGACAAATGACTGACCTTTATGAAAAAATGTTTCATTAAATTACTTACTCTGAATTTATTGAGTTTGGCTGGATTATTTTAAATATACGTTAAAACTGTTTTGTTCTGTTATTTGTAGTATTTAATACTATTAAAAAAATGCATTTTGCATTGTAAAGAAATACTTTCAGCCGCAAAAATAATTCAGGCAATCAATTACAATTAATATTTCAAACGCAACGTTTACCTCTCGAACTTTATACGCTTCTTTACAAGTCACCAAACCAAAACGATTGTCTGCTCAACAAAAGCACGCCCCGCAAAAACAACCCAAAAATATCGATTTCGCAAAGTAATGCGTGATCAGTCCACGTCATTATACAAAGAAAGACTCGATCCGGCCCTCTCCTCGCAAAAATCGCGAAACTGGCTCCGTTCACTCTGCACCCCGATGGCGCCAGACGCGGCTGGATGCAAACAACGACCTAGCTCCCCAACTTTTTAGCTCTCGAATCACACCGAGACAGACCACGAGATGAGAAAAAAAGGAAGGAAGCGCTCGAGCAGGAGCACTGAACGTCCTTGGTCCTCAGAAAAAGTATTTTAACCGCGGGGGCTTATTCGATCACTGAACGCGTGCTCGTGAGTATTCGTTATCTTACTATGGCCGCTGCATACGATTTAAAATGTAACTATATAAATTGAATAATTTTTTTAGGTATGTTTACAGTAAATTGGAGGAGGAAAAAGTCAGGAAGGCAGCGACCGTCGCACTCGATCGCATGTGGTAAAGCTTTATTTTCGGTTTATACATTAAATATACAACAAATTAAAGAGTGGCGAGACTCTTCCTGTAAAATGCTGCAACCGAGAAAATAAGTAGGATTGATAGTCAGACAAAAAAAAAGAACAATTTTATATGGTCAAGTTTAAAACTTTTTGCATTAAGAGTTTACACTCTAAGCTCAAAAGTGCGAAAACTGGAACTAAAAAGTTTAAAACCTACATTTTAATCTTTATAAAAGTTCAAAATGTAAGTTTTAATCCATAAAGTAATTTCTATTTACTAAAAATATCATGAAAATATATACTATGTTAAATAAAAAAATTTCTAATAGAAAATAAGAGTAGTATACTAAAATTGAGATAATTAGCTGTA
>JAPYZA010003975.1:0-17719 GCA_030522685.1 Eupelmus azureus | reverse complement strand
AAACGTCGACAATATAATAAATTATCTAGTAACACCATAGTTCGTTGATGATCAATTCCCTCCCAACATCATTTACAAGAATAAAACTACATTACGAACTATCAACCTTATCACATATATATCGATATTATATAGCCCTTGTATAATAATCCCAAATTAAAAATAAATATTTTTAAAAGTTATGGTCATTAATTGTTTAAGATTTAACTAATCTTGCATAAAAATAATTGTAATTTACAAAACACTAAACCAGTGTTATCAAAAAGCTACGATATTATATTATGTTTCTATCACTATATACCATGAAGACATTAGCATTATAATAAAAAATATTTCAAGATTGAAAGTTATTAACGAATTATTTGAAGGTTACGTTACATGTTGCTGGCAAAAATTCAAGATCAATTATTGTACAAGATCTTTCAGGAATCGTAACTTTTTTGAAGATCAAGAATAACAAGAAAATGCAAAAAAAATTGAAGATTTTGTACCAAATGATACACAATAATTGTATACGGCAGCGAAATTGATTTTGAATAATAATAATATATAAAATCATTTAAAATTTTGTTTGCCAAGTTTTTTTAAAAATACAACATAATTTTCGTTAATAAAATCTTTATCAACGAATATTGTGAATATTACAGCGACGAGATTCATTTGTTTCAACAATAAATGTATCGAGATTTACAGTATTATCTTGTATAACAAGTTCTAACTAAAAATACTACTAAACCTTTATTGAAGTGGATATAAACTTTAAGTTCTAACAAAAAATATTAAAATTTTATTGTAGTGCATGTGCACCCTCTATTAACTTAGATTTTATTACTGTTAAATTATTGTTGCTATACACTTAGAAGAAAAAAAAATAGTAAATGTAAAAAATGAATACAAGCACGAGAGACCAAGCTCAGCGATTGTGTAAAGGTTATTCCCCTTTTTAGTTTCCCCGTTTGCCTTATCATTCACATGAATCAGTTCAAGAATAATTATTCTTCACCTTTACCGCGATAACAGTAACATTTTCAAATTCACATTGCATTCCTCATTCAATTTACCAGCAATTTTATACCCGAAAAAATTTGATACCTCAAGAAATTACTATAAGGTTATACAATATGCGCGAACGTGCCACTGTACCAAAATGAATATCAAGTGTCTAAATTGCCTAACGCAATGCGGTATCCCGCAGTGACTCTGCATCCATACACCAACCCCTCGCCCTCACGCACGAACCAGGACGTTTCTCGTCAGGGCGATAAGGGCACCGATAGGAAAATTTCACCTTGAAGCTCTAACTCACGCGTAGGCTCGCGCTGGGGTGAGTTGACCATCGCCAGCACGCTCACGACACTGATGTACCTTCCTACCCCTCCAACCTGTGCGTGTACGTGCGTGTGTAGGTGTATTCGTTCCTCGTACACACAGAGTCGCGGAGCTGTAGGAACTATAGCCGAGGGGGGTGTATATACACCTTGACGGAGCGGCGCGTTATAAGCGAGGCATGCGCAACTAGCTCAAGCTGGTCAGCGGGGTATTGAGTGGCCGAGCCGTTAAAAATACATATATAGACGAGAGGCGCGTGCCCGCGCGTGAGGGAGTATAGACTCCCTCGCGCGGCCGCGCGGGACATTGTCCAGTCGCGGAACTTTGAGCCCGCGAGTCGCAAGCTGGCTCTCCCCGTGGTGGTGGTAGCGCGCACGGCCGCACACACAGCACGTTACGCGATATGCCCAGGCAATCTCACGCTAACTTCGATCCATGTAAGTTGCAGCTTTTTTCTTTCCGCGTTTTTTTTCTTTTGTTTTGAATTTTGGTTTTTATTGTGTTAACTACTTTTTTGGACTGTTCGTGTGGGGTGAGAATTTGTTGAGCGGAGGTGGTTATTGATTGCGTGGGTCAAGGGTTTTTGGAAATTGTTAACCTTGATGTAAATTAATGTGCGCAGTATAAAATTTGATAATGATTGCTTTACCGTTAATAGTCCATTAAGGTATGTCATTGATACGGTAAATAGTTTAATTAATACAGAAAATATCAAAAACGTTAAAAAAATTTTTTAATCAAAAAAATTTACATTATTATTTTTTACGTACCACAGGTTTATATTATTAACGAACATTATAATTTCTTATGTAAAAAGTCTAAAATATAAAAACATTTCAAGCTTTAACTCTGTATATCGCTCTATCAATCTAGCTACTAATCAATTTAGAAGTCACTGACCTTATAAAGACCTTCTACGTGTAATGTTTCGACCTTTAAATAAAATACTAAGATTAACGTACAAGGAAGTAGTATTTTTAACTTTCTAATTAACAATTTGTTATTTATTTAACTTTTTGCACATGTATAATATAACAACCTGCAATAAAGTTTTCGAATTATTTCACCAATATTATTAAAGGACAATAATCATGTTAAAAATCCAAATAATGAATAAAAACAATACAATTTTTTTATTTTGATATAATTTTAATTCAATTACATAATATTAGAAATCTTTACATTGATTGCATTATGTTTCTACAATTGTAAAATATCTAAATAATATTTTTTGATAACGATTTATTTATAAAAATAGCTAAAACGCAGAAAACTTTTTAGGTATTTTAAATAAGGATCTAATCAATAATCACTTTACTAAACACAAATTTATTAGAAAATTTTAAAAATATAAAACTATTTTTTATTATTTATTATAGAACTTGTTTCGAATAACTTAAATAAAAGCATAGTATGAAAAAATTTCTTCTTTAATTCAATATTTATTATTTATATATGCGGTTTATACTTGGGGCACACTTTATTAACATTCATCAGCGTATAAATTTAGATATGTTAATGTTAGGACACTAGTGAGTCAGTAGGCAAACAACGAACAATGTGTTTCTGAAAAATCAATTTTATGAAAAAGGTACAGTGTAGCAGTCTGTGTGTGTGTCACTTTAGTTTTTTTTTTTTTTGAGAACTTATTGATTAGTACAACTGGACAGGAAGTGAATATTCAGTTTCGTGTAAAATAAGTTATTGACAGAGTAGTTTTTGATGTTTTGTTTTACTTAGACTATTATTTCGATGCTAAATTAATATTGCGCGGGGTCTAACGAAGTTTTCATGAAAAATCAATAAAAAGACTAAATTAATATTGCGCGGGGTCTAACGAAGTTTTCATGAAAAATCAATAAAAAGAACAAGTGACATCAATACCTAAACTAAATGGAACTTTTATCGTTCATTGAAAATCTTTACATTATTAATGGAAGACATTTTATTATTTTTAGCTATACAACTGATTGTCTTTGTACTATTAACATAATACAATTTTTTTACAATATATAATTTTAATTTAAATATGAGATTGGAATTTAGTTCAAAATCAGTATATAATTATTGTTTGAAAAGGAAAATACTTCATTAGTTTGTGTATGGAAAATTATTTTAATAATTTTTTATTGCTTTTTAAATTTTTTAAGAATATACAAGGTAATTTCAAAATTCAATAGTGGTTAACATCAAAAGCTTTTGCGTCCAAAAAGCTTTCATACAAAATAATGTTACAATAATTCAACGTTCATCTATAAGAATGAATTTAGTAAAAATATTAAACTACTGAATTTTACTAAAAGCAACATTTTTTATATGTACATTAAAATAACATTATTCACAGTTACATTAATTTTCATGCAAATTTGTACATAATTTTTACATTATGCATTATATGCATTAGTTTATTTTAATAATGGTATTGAACATTTTGTTTCCAATACATGGGCATTTAATATAAATTAAAAAAATTTAACAGTGGATATAAAGAAATAGGCGCATATTGTCAACAAATATTTGACTAAATATTTTTGTGGTTTTAGTATTGCAGAGATTCGATTATGCCCAATCTAAAGCTTAGTTTTATGTTTAAAATACAATAATGAACTGCGCTCCTATATCTTATGCATATAGTAGTTGCTGACATTGGCAATAAATTTTTTGTATATAGAGCCTCATGCTTTAAAATCTAAATAATTCTTTAAATAAAAAATTTGTATTACATAAAAACTTGAATTTTAAAACTTAAAAACTTCATTTTCAAAATGCAGATTTCCCGTTAAATCCATGTACCACGACATTAACCTCAAAAACAAATTCACGCATAAAAACCCTTCAACAGTCCATCAACAAAGTAGTTAGCCATAAATACCACACGCGCGTACCGAAAACAGCAATCTAAATTGTGATCCCGTCCAAACGAGCAGCCGAAGCCGACCAAAGCTTGCGCTAAATGCTCGTGGCCCCTTAGGAGCTTCCTCGGAGACTGATATTTTTCTGGGCGAAGAAGCGAGCTACCAGCCCGTACCTCGACCGAGTCACGCGACATTAACAATGCATGATCATCGATCGAGGCAATCGCTCGGAGCCGCCGGACCGTCCAGCGCAACAGCAGCATCGAGAAGAGAGCCCGGCAGCAAGGGCAGCACGTGAGCAGCTCGACTGCCGCTCCTAAGAGTGAGGAGGGCCCGTCGATGACGCGCGCTCGTGCCTCGAGCCGGAGGAGGCTCGCCAAGCCGGAAGTAGCCTTGCCGCCAGCCGCTACCATCAATCTCAAAGCCCGGCCAAGTAGCAGCTCGGACTTAGCCAGCATAGAGGAGACAAGGTCGCCTTTACGATGCCCGCCGGAATCTCGGCCTTGGCACCGGCGGCCGCCACCGGCTTCCAGTCCAGCCGCGACGACAGGGAGCTGAGCGCCGCCAAGGCCTTCACGATCCTCCAGAAGGATGGCCTAGACTCGTCCCTGCCCCTGCTGCACATCAACGGCGACGCGAGCCCCGACGAGAACCTCTGCAACAACAATAACGAAGACGATGATGACGACGAGGATGAAGACGACGACTCGGTCGCCTCCAGGATGACCATGATCAGGCGCAACTTCCGGAACAACGAGTCCTCCGTCTTCGCGCGACGGCAGCTCAGCAAGTCCAACGATCACCTGGCGCCTATTAATCTACCGCCGGCTCGAATGCGACACCGCGACTACAGCCGCAGCCATGGCCACCTTAATAAAGACGACTGCGGCAGGAGGAACCTCCAGGAGTACGGCTGCAAGTCCAACACCATGCATCTGTCTACTGAGGACTTCAACGAGGTGCTCAACGCCAAGTTGCGCAGGATCCAGGAACAGGAGGAGGAGGAGCAGCGACGGCAGGCAGCCAGGGCCAGCTACGTGCAGCATCCCAAGCCGTTCATCACTACGGTCAAGACTGGCGAGTTCCTGATGCCGCCGCCGGAAGTGGCGGTTCTCCTGGGCATCGCACCACCTGGTTTGACGTCGGGTTCGGAGACCGACGACGCCGACGGCCAGCAGTGCCGCTCGAGGTTCCGTCAGCATCTGGTGTCGCTGAACCGGAGACCGGAAGTGCGACACCAGATCCACAACTCGCGCTGTCCCATGGCGCTCAAGGCTACTGAGGAGTTCGCGTTTGGATCTTATACCAGCAGCGTCTCGGCACTGACTACCGCCCGGAAGAGCAGCAAGAAAGACTCGCATCAGGCGTAAGTTCAGCAGAGCAGGTTGGAGAGAGAGGTCTTTGAGCCGAGGCTCGATCGATTTGCGCTCTATTTCTTCATTTTTTTTCCTTTCTTTTTTTCTTTTCGTCTGCTCGTTGGTTCATTCACTGGTGAAAGCCTTTATAATAACGGCAATTATGCACGCCCGAGTTATTGCATGAATAGTCGATGACCGCTGTGTAAAGATTGCGCGTTTCGCGCAAATAGCAAGCTGGAAGGTTAATTTTGAGAATTGGATTATCGGCGCGGACTATAAATAAATTTAAGCTCGAGGCAATAACAAACGTCGATTGGTTTTAATGAGCTGAGCGCAAGGCTCTTTCGCTCGGTGTAAATATAAATGGCATGATCAAAAATGTTCGTACCACTTCGTTTCTGAGAAGATAATTTACATTTACAACTGAAAATAATGTGTAAAAATTGTTTTAAAATAGTTTATGTGTATTATTTTTATTCGCATAATTTCCATCATCAGATTTTTTGAAAACTACGTAATATGTGGATACTGTGCGGAAAATAAATTATAGTTCGTGACGCTAATAGTGAAGGTATCTCAGTCCAAAAAATAAGATTACGACTTCTGCAGATACAACGATTTTTTTTTAAACTACAACTTGGAATAATTTCATAACAAGCAGTTTTATAAAAATTAACATGAGATGTGAATATATCAGTAAATAAAGTTTCTGTACACAGTGGAAAGTTAGTAATCTTTTTATTATCACAAATTAACATTATTATTGATAACAGCTTTTATAATAATGTCGATATTATGATTTAGAAAACATACTTTCAAATTAAAAATTTAATACTGATAAATCTAATTTTGAAATCATCATTTTACATTTTCATATATATTTAAATGATCTGTAATACTATACATAATGGCACCTCAATTTTGTGAACATTAACTATTTTTTTATTGTTGCACTCTATTTTGAACTATTAAGTTATCTCTAGTTCATCGCAAATTAGTCGACTTAGCAAAAATAGAAATAGAATAATGCATTCTTTTTTTTTTACTAAGTTTCGAGTGGCCATATGACATTTTTATTTACAATTTTATTAGTGCAAATATAGTTTGAAAGCTAATTCTAGCAAACAAAAATTAATAGTAGAAAACATATGTATTCATTTTAATTTCCTAGAGTAGAACTACATTTTTATATATCACTTATGAACAATAGCACATTGGATTGAACACATATATTGAATTAATTAAAAATCTCCAAAAACTTTTTCAACATTTGAATTTTGAATTCCCGTAAAACATTTTAGAATCACCATTAAATACGTATAACTCACTTGCTACACTAAAAACGTAAACAACAAAGTTATCCAAACTTTTTCAACGGTACACAGCGCTCATTAGCAGAGTAATTAGACTTTTTCACCCTAAATCCCCTTGTGTGCTGTAGAAGCTGACGAGGCCGCTTTCGCTGCATGCAACGCAGTAGTTGCATGGCGTTAACTTTATACGGCGTTTGCGTGATTTGAGCTTATGGATTTCCAACATCACAGATGAAATATTCTAACAATCAGGTTGCGTAAAGTAAGGGCGTTATTTTTCTAGCTCCTCCTCGTTGACGCCACGAGCGTTTCCCAAAAGGTTGGATCCGATCGAGGGCGCGGTGAACGTGCTGCCGAGTCCCTGGTAACGAAACAACCTAAACACACTCACACATACACACAATGATATTTATCACACTCGTTCAGATTTTAATTTGATATTCTATCTTTTTGTCTTCGCGCGCGTGACAGATATACCGTTTGATCGCAGATCTCGCATTATACCTTTCTTTCCGTCTCTTTTTTTTCCACTTTGAATAAAAAATTCATTATGTAAGACGGTCTTGTGTACTAGAGAGGTATGTAGGACAGGAAGCGCTGAAAGCGGACAGAAAAATCAGGCTTGCTAGAAAAATACCTTTCCAGACTAAATGACTGATCGGCGGGCCTGATAAAATCAACCGTCTGAAATCGATTGACTACTAGCGAAAAAACGTGGACGACTGTATACGATGAGCTCTTCTATTTTTTAAATTTAGCTTGCTGTAACGTTGTTGTAAATCTGTTCGTTTATTTTTTATTTAAGATTTTCAGCGTGTTCGATTGGTTTCTTGTGTTTTCTTTGCTATGTTTGCAATGTGAATTATTAAAATCGTCATTCTGTCTACAATGAAACAATATACATTTTTATTTTATTTTTTATTCATTGCAATCAAATATTAAATGAAAAATAATTAAAATACGTAGTTTGTATTTGAATGTTCATAGAAGCTAATCAATTTAAAATGTAAAATATAAATATTTAGTTTTTTATGGATATTTTGTGAATTTAAAATTAATAACTTTAAAAAGAAATAAAAATACTATTGTAAAAGAATTTTATTAAAATTGCTACTATTTCAGGGATCACCCACCCCCTTTTGGAAACCTGATGTTCGATCGGAGAGTTGTGCGTGGGAGTACATTTGCCGCTGCCCCAGTGCTTGTAAGTAAATTAATTTCAAATAATAAGTAATACATTTTATAGATTAACGAAAAACACTTTTTGTTAACAAGGAGAATAATGTCTTTAATGGAAAAGTTTTATTGGATTTTTCTTTGTTTCTAACTCTTGATATAATAAAGAATTCATGTTAAGTAAAAGCTTATTTCTTTTACATTAACAAATATCTTAATCAAGTTGTAAGAATTCAAGTCAAATCATGTTTTTTGGTCTGTCATGTTTAAAGGGTCTGTATTGGGAATTTCTCATATTTTAGAACAAAAAATCACTTTGCCAAATTTCATTAAAATCAGTAATTTAAGATGGGGCAAGCAAAACGAATACTGCGAATTCTTTATTTTTCTTTTACAAAAAAAAAAAATAATAATATATTATAATATTATATATTATTTTTTATCTATAAAACAAAGAATGTACACCCAACTGTATCTATACCTAAATGTATTCATGTACCAACAAAGAAACGAAAAAATATCAACTTTATGTAATCAATACAGTTAACATTCTAAAAATGGGTTTTAAACTTACTGACAAAGCACGAGACTTCAATCTGAACTTTTCTAGACTACTTTTCTACAATTTCTTTGTCTAGAAGCTAAAAAATAAAGTATAATATTATGATAAAAATTCGTCAAAGTTGGAATAACTTTTAAACTGATCGCTTTAAAAGTTTTTCCAAGTTGATAATTTGAGAAAACATTTTCCTACAAAATTAGAAAAAAATTTCTGCTTTATTTTAGTTTCTATAATTATGCTTGAAACTTCAGTACAGTTAAAACCCAAGATAAAAAGTTCAACGCAGTTTTAAAAGAAAATTACCACAATATAGATCGGAAAAGCTCTACTCGAAAAAGTGCTAAAGTTCTAAAAACGCTCACCAAACTCTATAGCAACAAATCACATTTACCCAATGCATTACCACGCAAAGTTATTTTTAACTTCATCGAACCCCACACGCCATCGTCTCGGGCGCCACTCGTTACATTTCCTTTCTTCAATTCATGATCCAACCCGCAATTCTTGCAGATTGACGGCGAGCAGTCTCTGGCGGCGCGACAGGCCGAAGCGCGCCGTCGTCAGAATCTGCGAAAGCGAGCCCAGCTGCAGTCGACAAAGGCAACGCTCGTACGAATCGGCACGCCGCCCCCAGTGCCGGGAAGGAAGCACGAGCCCGTGCAAACGGAACTTTTCCTCGAGGAGGTAACGACAGGCACGTTTTAAAGGCTATACAGTAAGCTTGCTCTGTCCCGCTCGCACCAGCAGCTCTCGTAGAGCGCCACTAGCTATAGTGCACTCAATTTAATCACCTGTTTTATCGACTTCTCGTTTTCGACGACACACTGCGAGTTCTGGGCGCATTAGCATAATTTACGTGTTTGCGAATAGTATGCTTCACCATTAGAGGGGTGGAGAACAATAGTTTGTTTATTATTGAGTATTTATTGGTACTGAATGGCTTTTAAGCATCTAGATTAAAATGTGTAAATGATGGTATGAAGAAATTATACTGTGTGTGATTTTTTTTCTCTTTAGTTTCTTGCATCTTTTTAAGTTTATAAACTCTTAAAAAATAAATAATTATACATTAAAATATCCAAAACGAATTTGACAGCACTATTATAGATGTATCAATTAATATTAATTTATGACATATATGGACGTCACCGTTTTACTGAGGCAACAAATTCCATTTTATGAAATTTCAAACAAAATGTGCTTAATTTAATAAAATTCATTATAATATCTATTATTAATTTTAATAATTAAAATGAAGCTAAAAGTATAAAACAATACGTACACAATAATAAAACAAAGAATTTTTAACAACAAATTTCCTTAACATTTAACTGGATAAAGCCTTTATAATGTACTTACACTAAATATATTATCGAAATAATAAGATCAACTTGGTCAAATCATATAAATAAAATAAGATTACATTAATTTTTTTTTAAACTGATCAATAATAATTATAATTATAAATTAACCAATTTTTGGTAATTTTCTGACCAATTATTGATTAAAATTTAATATATGTATTTACAACTGTAAATAATTTTTTCAGCGAAAAAGTTTAGTTTATATTAATAGAATTATTATTAATATTTAATAACGGTTTTTACTTTTGGACCTGATTTGACACATCATGTTTTTAATATCATTATAATAATATTACATTATATAATATTACATCATGAAATAGTACTAATATATTATTAATTATTTTGCAAGAAGAAAAGTGATATTTATTTGAATTATATACCTTTTTATAATATATACTAGTATTTCTATTATATTACTATACTGCAGAGAAATGAAGACAAATCTAGCTACTTAAAATCGTAGAAATAATGTACGTTATATATCTAGAAGTACATTATTTAGGCAGGAACCTCCCGTCGCAATGCGAAATGCCTAAATATATTCATAACCAACGATGTTCGTAGTGCCATAATGATTGTAGATCTAGGAATATCTTGGGTATCTTTAATGCATTTTATGAATGTTTTTTTTTAATATACAGTTAATATAAACTGTAAAATGTAAAATTTTTCTGTTTGCCTATTTATTTTTTAAAAGTGGTATAATGATTAGTCAAGCTGCATTTTCATGTTCTTCAAAAAAGAATTTGATATTTATGCCAATAAACTATGTTATTCAATGTAACTTATAATAATTAATTTATTAGTATAATTAAAATGTTTTTTCATTAAAATTTTAGATATTGCAGTTGTACACACAATTTTATTGCAATGAAAATTACTTTCTTTCTCATTAGCCGTATTTCTTATGTTGTGGTTTGTGAAATTAGTACTCTGCCCTTATTACATAATAAGCTGTCCGAAATAATTAAATACATACCGCAAGTGTGGTTAAAATTGTACATTTTGCTTTTAAACATTTATTTTCATTCACGGATGAAGGACTTCTGGTAAATGAAAATAATTTTTTGAATATTTAATTATACAAAAATATATATTAATTTATTTTTCACAGTTATTTGAGAAGCCAGACGAAACAGAAGTTGCTTGCCAAACGGATTACTTTTTGGATAGACCTATAACTCCACCGTTTTGTCCTGCAAAAACGGGTCAAGATGCAAGTACACAAATTGAACCTGGAGACGTAAGTTTAGAAAAATTTAACATTAAATAATACTATCTAATTTTACAAAGGAATTACACCTACCGTTTTAATGATTCTTACAATAACTTACTCATTTATCTCATCCATAAATACCTTTTAAAATACTGCCTTAAAATTTTTCTTATGAGAATCAAGAAACCTCAAAACTTTAGACAAATCAATTTATTTAGTATTTTACAAACCTTTTCAGTAATAAAACAGTTAAAAACTAAAGCTCCACTTACTATATTTTTCAGCTCTTCGATTACGACGTAGAGGTTCAACCGATTCTCGAAGTTTTAGTCGGTAAAACAATCGAGCAGGCGTTAATAGAGGTTCTCGAAGAAGAGGAGATTGCAACTCTGCGCGAGCAGCAAAGAAAGTTCCTCGAACTCCGGGCAGCGGAGAAGGCCGAGCAGCAGAGGCTCGAAGAGCAGGACAGGCGACTTCGTGAAGAAAAGGTAATATTTATCGAACTCTGAAAAAATCTATTCAATATCCTTCATTGCTTCACTAAGTCTATGAATTATTTTTTACTTCATCGGCGTACGCAGGATCGACGAGTCAAGCAGCACGAAGAGGCGGTTAAAACGCAACAAGAAACTGAGGAGCGCGTGGCCGCGGCCGTTCTTCTTACGGGCTACATTGCGGAGCTTCTTCCAGCAGTTCTTGAGAATCTTAAGATATCAGGCTTCCTACTTGATGAAATAAAAGCAGGTAATTGTCGTTGATAGTAACTTTGGTTCATTTTTTTCTATTTCTATGTTTGCTTTGTGTAAGATTGTTGTTATTATCAACTCAAGTAATTTATTGTTCTGCTAAAGTAAAGTTATGGAAAGAAAAGAAAATGAAACGTGAAATCAAGTAAAATAATTCAGCAAATGAACAAAAGATTTTTAATCAAATAAAACTTATTTGTATACAAGTTTTATTTATAAATGTAAATCTTTTGCAGACTTGTGCTAAATCTTTCAGCATCATTTTTGTAAGAAATTATCTAAAAATCTTTGTATAATGAATTTATTTACCAGTATAAATAGTTTAAATAAAATCATGTCATTACAATTTGATTAACATTTTTAAAACTTAACAAAGTTATAAAATTATTTGGAAATTATTTGGTTTTGCATTATTAGATTTTTACCTTGAGTATGAAATAATTTCTAAGAATTTCCTTACTTATCTTACAAAACATGTCATGAGTTTTTGTTTAATTATTTTAATCATTTGTATGAATTATTTTTAAAATATATATTTTTTTAAAGTATATTTTTAAAATAGGTAACGTAGAAGTACTTTATCTTTAAACGGAAAATAATTTATAAAAACATATATTTGTACATTATATATTATATCATACAAATTTTTGCAGACGTGGAAGAAGGTTTTATGCCATGGCTGATGAAAGAAGTAAAGAAAGAAATGGGAACTATGGTCCAAAGCAGAGATATATTAGAAGGTAAACTTATGATTATTTTTAAAATTATTTATTGCAAAACACTTATTATCATTAAAAAATTCTACTTTACTAATTATATAGAAATATTATAGTACGCACCTAAGGAAGGTAAAATATTGGCGAGTCCATAGCATGTGTAAATTGCCACAAGTGCTAGTGAGTCACCATTTTACCTCCTGTGGTGCGTATACTATTTTCCACCATACTCGAGTCGAAAATATCACTTTCATGTTTTTGGGCCGGAATCGAAAGTGGTACTTTCGCCCAAGGTATAGTGGAAGCAAATTAAATTTACGAAAATTACGTTTACAATAAAAAAGTTACAAATTATCACAATTATCAGTGATGGTTATATTTATGGATGGGTATCTAAAATTGTAATGGAACGACATTTCTACATTTTTTGAAAATACTGATTGAAAATACTTGATACTCATATAACAAAGGGGTATAGTTCTTAAATATTGCTATCAATGCTATTCACTTTGCATATTTATATTAACAAGTAAAATCGTCAATATGGTTCTTAATGCCACTGCACCGAAGCTAGGTCCAAATCTATATACAATATTTAATAACTGTTTATAACAGAAATACAATTAAGATAAAAGGGATTTAATAAATAAAGTTTTAAAACAGTTGATTTCCATGAAAAATATCAATTTTTAGACCAATTTACAAAACTAAAATATTTTAATTATTGTCAGACAACTTTATTTGCACAATTGAAGAAAATAATTACTACTTCTCTGATGTATTTTACATATTTATAAATTTGCCTCAAAACTATAAAATTTAATGTAATATTAATACTATAAAGGAATTGTTTTTATATACTTTATCTGTCCAATTTTGAACAAACCAATTAAATTTTATAATAAATCTGTCATAATAATTGCAGTATTAAGAAGTTAAAAATATTATGTAATTAAATTAAAAAAAAAAAAAAAAAAAAATGTTTCAAAATTGAAACCATATCCTTTACTTACAGATATCGTGAGGGAAATCATTGAAAATAGAGCTAAAACATATAGACAATTGGGCGAAGATTACGATGCAACAAGAAAATCAAAGATTGAAAATTTCGAGGATGTTTGTGAAGATGTTGGAGAAGAAGAGGAGTCAATGAGTGAAAATAATGATACAGAAAGTAAACACGAGACATAGCAAAGTGTATATTTCATGATTACTAAAAATAAATTTTGTTCACCGGGACAAGGTAACCATATTCTGTACCCTTAAACATGTTAAAATAAAGTTAATGCTGAATTCTTAAGAAGACTAATTTTACTGTAATCGAAACTTAAATTTTTGTAAATAAAAGAAAAGAAAATAAATCAAGTTAAAACAGTGAACGTTGTTATACTAATATTCTTAACTCACAATATGCATAATAACAACTACAATATTTCAAAGCTGCCAAATGCTACTTTATTAATAACAATAAAAAAAGTTGTAATACCATCCCAATCCGATATTGTTGACTTGCTTCGCGAACGTGTAATTGAAGTAAAGCGTTAATCCTTGCGCGTGCAATCGCCTTGCCACTTGCTGCACGCGCACTCCGGTTAAACGGAAGGCAAGTTAGCTTTCGATTTAGGGACACCTTTTAACCAGCAATGAATCGAGCCCCTCCCCCCTCTGTATCTGCATTTCCTACATTAAGCAGTGTACACAGCTGCACGACAAATCCATCTTTCGCCCGGCGGGCTGGCACCCCTCGTGGATCACCAAGCTACAAGCTGCACTCTCGTATAGAGCTATACGCTCTTCACCCCCCTTATGAAAAACAAAACCTCGGACCAAACTCGCTCCGCGCGTCCCTTTTCATTTTTAATTGTTTATATAATTTTGTTTTTGCTGTGGAAAAATATGGGTAGAGAGTGCGCTTGTTTGTTTAGCGGGCGAGTGCGGTTACTAATAATTTGTAATGGTTTTACTTTTACTTAGTTATGTGTGGTTGTAGAGAAATAGATTATAATTTTATTTTTCTAAAAAATAATTATTTTTAATTTACATTACACAAAAGAAATTATAATTTATTTAAAAATTACTGTAAAAAATTTTTATCGAAAAATCATGAAAAACTGGTATACCTTTATAAATGAAAATTATCACTGAAATTTTTCAAAAATTATTTTAAAAAGGGCTGGCATATAATGTATTATAGATTTTGTGATTTTTTGCAACAAAGAAAAATTACAAACTGATATTCTTAAAAATCATAGTAATCGCTTTATACAATTACCAAAAACTCATTCACAATCACAGCCGCAATGAGTCAGGCTAAAAAAATTAGAGAAACTCAATCAGCAAAACAGTTAACACGTGTCATTATACGCGTTAATGTAAATCGCGTAAAATACGCGTAGTACCCCCAGCTCAGCGGGCATTAGACTAGAAATTCTTATGGTGTCGAGTGGCTAGCGCGCTTGGCAATACGACCAATCGTTAAAGTCCCTATCTCGCTCGGGCGATCAGCTCTTTGCCAGCTAAATTTCTCTATCTCGAGGAATCGAGGCCCCGGCCTAATCCGGCGCAGGACGCGCGCGCTTTCAGCCCAGCAAAATAATAAACATTTGCGAAATAATTAAGCGCGCGGCTGCAGTAAGCAAAGCCGTACGACTGGCTGTAAAACAAACTCGCGTTTCTACTGCGGAGAGAAAGAGAGAGAGAGAGAAGGGAGGGAGAGGGAAAAGAGCATTAAGGCCTCTTTTGCAGGGTGCGCGCCTATGTTGGGAAGAGAAAGAGGGAGCGAGTCCGCGCGCGGGTGCCCACGTCAACCACCATCGTCCTTAATGGCATTTTAGCTGTAAGCCCGGTAAGCTGGCTGTCGGTATTACCGGCTATATATACATGTATATACTTGCATGCGTTGCGCGCAAGTACCGGGGATGTGTCATCGCTGAGGGTTCTGAGAAAATTCTTCAGACGAGGCGGAGACGATGGTGTATCTGCTCGCGTACTTGCTGGGTGCAGTTTTGGGGAGAGTGAGTACCTACCCTTGGAGTGGTGGGCACGCGAGAGGCGCAGCAATAAAAGGATGCGCCCGTGGGGGTCTTGGCAGGCTTTTGGCCGCTTATCGTGTTGCGAGATCTCAGGGATATGACGGGTATTAAATAAATGTCGAATTAGACTTTTTATTTGATTTTAATTACCTTCCGGGCCGTGGTATGCAGCAAGCCCTCTTAAATTTGAGAAAATCCTTGACAGGTGCACACGAGTCTGAGATCTGGGAAGTTGATACTGCGGTCGTAGGAGGGACGATGATAAATCTTACTAATAAATAATAAATATAATGTTGTTGCTTTATGATAATGTCATTGTAGATGCGATGTCAATGAATTTGTTCTTTTTTTAAAAATTACTAATATCCTTATAAAAAAATATATTTAATCCGATAATATTTTATCTTTTTATATATTAGAAAGAAATAAGAAATGCAAATATTATTTTTGTTAATTTAATGAATAAAAATCGTTTGAAAATTTCTTTATAATATATATAAATTAGATAAAATTGTAAAAATAAAAACTTCTCACAGTTATTACAACGTGTTAGAATTAAAAGTTTAATTTGATGAAAAAGTAAACACTAAGGTTTTCTTTAAAAAACGAGGAGAAATTACAAAATTACTTAGTTTTAAAAACATAACTTCGTGAATTTTACTTATAAAAAAGCTTAAAACAATTTGTGTCGTGGAATATATTTTAAAGATTTTAAAACCTCATGTGTATTGAATGAGAAAAAAATTAATTCTAGAGGAAAAATAGAACCTAAACTGTGAAAATGGTAAATTAAAATAAAACTAAATTTTAAAAAAGATTTTATATTAAAGTAAAAACAAAAACAAAGAGTAAAAATAAAAAAGCAAAATGTAGTTGGGCTCATCAGTAAAAACCAAAAATCTCTCCTTTTATGCAGGCATTGAAAATAGCTTGACCTAGAATAATAATTTAAAAGTATTATTGTATTCAAGGTAAATTTTTTACAAACAATAATAATTTTTTATTAATTCTGCCAAGGATGGCTCTTAAGCAAACAATTTATTGTGCATGTTAACAATGTTAGGTCAACTATAAATAAAATATGTATATGTATCAATAGTTTAACGAGAAAAAATCCAGCACAAAAATTGAAGGTCCTTAGTTCAATTCCCCTCCTTATCGCTAATCCAGAATTTATCGAAATAGTGGTAAGTGGAAATAGTGGTTAAAAAATATGTATTAGACAGAAAACCGCTTAGTTGACGAATTATTGTCGATATTTAGTTATCATGAAATACCCTCTATTTAATTGACATAAAATTGTTAACTTACGGTTGTTTTAAAAATTAAAAAATTTTTTAATACGAAAATAAATAATAAATTTGAGTGCAAAAAATTATAAAAAATTTTATCGAACTGAAAATTTTTTTTAAACTAATTATTTGATTTTACATTTTAAATAATGTTGATTTGTGAAATGTAAATACACATCAGGTATAAAGCAGTTTACTACACAAAAAGTTTAAAACGTAAATTTAATGATCGTAGTAAATTTAATTCAACATTTTAACCTGCTAATAGTTTAGTTTAATTAAAATTAAATAATAGTAATAAGAATATTTGCTTGTAATTATTGGAATCACTATTTAGCACTAGTTCTCAACCTGTAATATAGTATAATATTAGTACTAAATATTAAGTTGTTTAATAAAAATTCGAATAAACTTTAAATTTTCTAAACTTGCATTACTTATTTTAATGCAACAAACGCATTTATATGAATACTCTAAATCTTTGAAATAAATAATCATAACAAAATTATGAAATATTTTCGGCAACCAAGTACTAGGTTACATATAAAAATACTTATTATAAAAAAAGTTAAAATAAAATGTATCTGATGATTTAACTTCTAATTTCAGTAGCTTAAGGGGACCAGATACTATTTCGACGAATTTTTTTCGAATTTTATTTTATTGCATTTTCTTATAGGAAATTTAATAAAGAACAACTTCTTTTTTATATAAAAAGTCGAGATTCGGCTTATTTTTTGAGTAATATGAACAAATG
>JAPYZA010003974.1:0-19900 GCA_030522685.1 Eupelmus azureus | reverse complement strand
GAGCGACGAACAAAATACCCACCGAATCGCTCGTTATCTAGAGCTCGTCAGTCACGCGAATCGATGATTACTATTTTATCTTACATACTTTCATTATTAGTCGGCGTGGCACGATCGAAAGTTCAAAAATACGCCGAATAAATTTGAACCCAGTACGAACAGCGTTCGTCCAATTGGCAAATATAAAATCCTTACGAGCGTCAACTGCGCGACCTACGATACATCCGATAAAATAGCAGCAACAGGGTTACGCACATCAAGTCCATAGATCACAGCGCCAAGCCCGGCAAAAGAAGCCGAGGAGGACAAATCTCGCGCTCGCGCTTGCTTATTTAAAGGACTCGCATGAAGAATGCATGCGCTCGTTGCGCGAGAAAAGAGGTATCATCCTCGTTGCGCAATTCGTCCTCATGAAATTCTCACAAGGACGCGCGAATCTCGTCGCCACGAAGCTCTGTATATACATAGATCCAGGGACGAGCCGGAGCGAGAGAGGGAAAAGAAGAAAAGCGGGGACTTTATGAATTTTTTAGCGCGTACCTTCGGGGCTTCAATCTGCCCGACATCGCCGCCCGATATATGTATATGCGCGTGCGGCAAAGAAAATGCCGGCAAAACCCAAGGACTTGGCCGACGTCAGAAGGGAAAGAGAGAGAGCCGTGATTCCTTGACGTCGCGCGAGCGTCTGTTCAAGGGGCTGGCGTAGGTACGCGCGCTTACGTAGAGCAGAAAGATAAACGTTCCGAGATGGGCGGAAGTGTGCGCAAGCATTTTTTGCCAATGCATATATATATTTTCCACGCTGGAAAATGAGGCTGTTTATAAAGTGGCTCGCGCCCCGTGTCTATTTACGCTGATAAAATGTTAAGACTCTTTCTTTTATATTTGAACGTACATAAGCTAAGGACGCCTAGCTCAGCTTTGAATATATTAAAAAATATCATTAGACTCGCCCGGCGATCTTTCGGAGCATATTGTCGCATAATGCAAAAGTGTTGCAAAAATTTTTCACACGATACATGGGGAGTATACTCTTGACAATTTCTCCATCCTGCAGGCTGCCTGATAAAATATGCTATTACAAGCTACTTTCAGGTGTGCTTGCAAGCTTGCACGCGCGCCACTACATCATCTCTTGTGCTTGAGAGATATTCTTCCATCAGTCGGAAGCTAGCTAGAGGCGCGCGACGCGATGTAATCAGGCAGGGCAAATACACACTTCAGTACCTAGCCAATGAAACTTTAAATCCTTTATCTTATTATTTTAAATGAAAAAAGTTAAAAGTGGAGTGCAAGGCGAGAACAAAAATGTGTCCACGTGTATTTCTGAAAATTGAAATATATTCGTAAAATTTTTTGTTAACTAGGTTAAGAAGGTAAAACTTCCAGTACAATAGAAGTTATTTCAAGGTATTTGATAAAGAGAATTGATATTCTCTTATAAGTTGCACTAGGGAAACATAGTAGAGGAGCTCAGAAGGCCTAACTATAGTCCAGCTCGAGTTTCGTGGCGAGGGTTCTGGTTTCAGTCTGGCTAATTAAGTAATTAGCTAGCTCAAACGGTATACATAGGGATTGACCCCTTGGGGCTATTCGAATGTTGAGCTTGAGCTTTGAAATCAAATTTAAAAGTTAAAATAATCCAATTACTATTACTGAGGTTATTTTATAATGCTAACTAATCGGTATTGGAAAAAGGCAATTAAACTAACTCGATATTTAATTTTTAACTTACTAACATTTTTAAAATTGTTTAATTCAATATTTATCTAATAAAACAATTCTTTAATTAAATTTAAAATTTCTTTCATTAAATTAAAAATTTTATAAAATTTAGTTACATTTTTTAGAAATTAAAAAGGTCACAATTATTATACTGAATTATTGAAAGTGCAACACTTAAATATGCACACTATTGCATATTTCAGCACAAAACTTATTTTTCAAAATAAAGCTTTGTTAAAGTCTGTATTTTTTTATTTATTTCATTTTCACTCTTTAAATTGTAAATAGCTCGTAATTACGGTATAATGCCATTAGCCTCATCAACATTTATAACCACTCATTAAAATCAATTATAAAATTAAAAGATGAAAAAAGCGCCAATCCCCTCATTCATTCTTCAGGAAAAATCTCTCTCCGGCAGTCGACCCAGATTGACATTTCAGTCAGCAGAAATCCCGTAGAAAACGAATTTTCCTGAGTCGGCCACCCCTTGAAAAATAATCCTCGGCTTGGTCCGTAAAAAGGCAATTAGAGCGCAGCGCACGCAGACTCGAAAAGTCGAAGCAGGCCAAAGTAGGATGGAAGTAAATTCAGAAGCTCGAGGCGAGGCGGGCGCGCACACGCGTGTGCATTCCTCCAGAGGCTTGGCTGTGGAGTTAACGCTGCCGCTGCGTTATCGCGGGTAAATGGGTTAGCCGGCGGCGGCGGCTCGTGCTATGGGCTCGGCAGCGCTTTCTTATCTCCGGCGCTCCTCTGGGCCCCTGCGCGCACCTACTCGAGCTTTTGTCCGGCTCTGGCGCATTGTGCTTATGGGCTCCGTCAGCGCGCAAGCTCTCTCTCTCTCTCTCTCTCTCTCTCTTTGCAGGTGTGCCGAGCTTTCTGCGACGCGTCGTAGTCTAAGGTTATATCGCGCTTTAATCTTAAAGCCGCACTACTGGTGGAGAGTGATACGAGCTGTCGTTGTTTCTAAGTGAGGATTTTATTTTAATGATTATTTATTAATGATCGTCGGGTGGCTGTAGAAAAAAGGACGTTAGTGGTCAGTGGCCTACCGCGGGGTTGCGGCTTGGAAACAGGTCAGAGTTTTTTTCGATAATCAATACAAAGACCGTGTTTAGGAGCGGAACCGAAAATTATTGCAAGCTTCTAATTTGTTGTAGACGAGTTTTAGTTAGTTATTTACCAGCGCTTATACCAACTGCAAAGGATGCAGTATTTATATTTAATTTGAAAATTACATGGCCTAGTCGAAAGACATATTTCTGTTAATTTAACAGATAAATTGGACACTATTACACAAAGGCAGTATTCACATTAGCTTTCCAGTTGAAAATGAGAATTTCCAACGCTTTCCCTCTCTCTGTCTCTGAAAACGTGAATACCTAATATGCTTTCTTTCTCTCTTTTCTATCCTTTCATTCGTTGATTTATTTTTGCTGAAGTTTCGAACTTTTTTGCTGAATCTTTGAGATTTGCGGTTAGATTCTGTACTAGTTCGTTCACCGCGTGCTCGCTCACATAGCAGCTGTGCATGGCACAGCCAGCCAAGTTTTCATCTACGTAAAAATTAGCCGCCGCAGTTTATATCGATCGTCGAGAAGCGAAATATGCTTCTATACGGCCCGATTTATTTTTCTTTATTCCAGTCATCGGTCAAACTTTTCCAAACTTGTCGTCTGCACGCGCGCCTCGTCATATCCTCTTTAAAAATCGTTCGCATGCTTCAATGAAACCGCCAACTTCTTATCATCATAAAGCAGCAGCTATCCAATCATTAAGCGATTATCAATATTAATTCACTAATTACCTCATTACAGCCCATCAAACATATTTCCAGCAAAGAGATTAAATTCCAGCCAAAAAGGGTAGCTCGCTGGCGCGCGAATCCAAACCGCGGCACGTCCCTTAATTAGCTCGCACGGCCAATTAACGTTTTTATCCCGTGCAGCCGGCGAATTCATCATAGCGAGCGCGCGCGCGCCTCGTTTCCTGCCTCGGAAAATCTGCCCCCTCTCGCCGCGGTTACACGCGAAAGACACACACAAACACAGTGCATTTCGGTAGGAGCCGCTCGCGCGCACGCGCGCACTACATATCTCGGGGCAATAAATTCCCTCGCTCGAAATCCCACCTCGGAAGGTAGATTTATGCCGGGGCTTCGGTGTGAGGACGACTCCGTGTGTGTCGCGTGTAATTAAAACTTCAATCCGAGGATTTGCATTATAGCCGGTGGGATGAGAGAAAGAGGGAGAGAGGGAGAGAGCCTGCTGCCGCGCTAGGCACGAGTCCTGAAAGAGTTACACAGGTATCTCTCTAGCCGTGTGTTTGTGTGCGCGTAAATGCCGGAGAATTATAAGGTAGAAGGGCAGGAGACAGTTGGCAGCCGAAGCCCCGGGTTAGCCAGCGTGAATCATTGGGTCACGCGAGGCCCTGAGGTATACGCGTGCTTCATGTGTGTGAGTGTAGTGTGAGTGAGTGTGTGTGTGTGTGTTTTTATGTGTGCGGTACCAACTGGTGCCTCGCCGCGTATAATCCAACGAGCGCATGAGCACGACGAATCATTCTTTCTTCCTTCTATTATTTCTCTTTTTTCCTTTTCGTCCGCGCATAGGTATATCTCGAGACCATATGATTGCGCGCGAGCGGCCGGGCTCGCTTTTAACTATCTGTTCGACCTGGTTTTCGTCCTTGCTCATTCATCATGCGGTGCTAGAGGAGGGGGGGGGGCACTATATTGCTCTTTGTTTTATACTTCGTGCACGCTTTAGAGCCGTTCTTAATGAGAAGGGATTTACGATGTTTGTGTGTGATTTGCCGCCATTTTTCAGATGAGAAAGCAGAATGCGGCTACAAGGAGGCTATGACGAGGCGTGAGCATTTGTGTATGAGAGACTGAAGATGATAAGGCGCTGGAGGAACGCCACAATTAAGGATGAAAATTACAGTGGGGCGTGCGAGCTTAAATCGCTTCTGAGAAAACGTACAAGATAAATGCGTGCTTGAGCTAAATGATGGCTCGGCAGTGATTTTTGTGTACATTGTATGGATTAAATTGGCAGTGTAGTGCGGTGATAATACTTTGTTGCAATTGTTATTCGAATCAAGGTATTTACATTCACTTCTTTTTACAAAATTACAGCAATAAATGTTCTTCTACTCTGCTAATGCTTCTGTAAATGTACACCAGGACATTTCGATGTCCCACCGCACTCGTCTCGTTCTACTGATTACACAGCAAAATATCCCTCAAATAGCACAAATTATTCCAATCGCTTTTCCTTAGAATATCCCCCACATCTACAGAGCAACGAACTTATATACTCTTGATACTATTGAGAAAAAGGAAATCCTAGCAGCTCGATGCTCTCCCGGCTCACCCTATCTCCCTCCTAAAATCATAACCTCCCACACGCTTGCTCAACTATGCGAACGCTCGCAGACTCGTTAATACACCACCGGCGCCATTAACCCTGCAAATTAAAAAGTTTTCCCACGTGCGGGCGCGCGCACGCGCCCGAGCTCCTCTCCTTATCACGGGCGCCGCTTTATCTCGGCGCTCGGTTTATCCAATATTATATGCAACGACGCGATGAGAACGGACGTCGTCGTCGTCGTCGTCGTCGTCGTCGTCGATGCGCCGAGCCGATAGCGCTCGTTATGGCCTCTTGGCACGCGAGCTCTCGTAACACTCTCCCCCAGGCCTCCCTTTCCCCTACTTCCACAAGCGGCTATGCAAATAACTCACGCGTGTTTTCTCGGCTTCGCGCACAGCTGACACGCAGTCGCGCGCGCGCGGCTCTTTTTTTTTCTGCGGCGCTGCGTGAAATTTTCGTTGTTGTCGCGCGTGTCGACGATAGGGGGGAGGATAATGATACGCGGCTCGGATTTATTAAGTTCTGCTTTTTGCGAAGTAATTGGCGTTTGGCTGCCTTGTAATCAGGGCTTGAATGGGGCAAGGGCGATGGTTAGTTGATTGAAGACTGTGCTTTGTAAAAGGTTAGAGTGAAGCTTTGCAGATATGAACTGCTTTATTTATTTCGTTTGAAATAGACGTTATGGAAATTTTTATCAAAATGAAAAGGTTACAAAACTAACATGGGTTTTTCGTTTTTTATTTAACCTACTTATTTACAAGAATACGTTGACACCATTAACAAAGTAAAGTGCGATTCTATCATTTGAATTGCTGGTCTATGCCCCGGCGCTAGCGCGCGCCTAAGTAAATGCATACAGGCAATATATACGTACGTTATACCTGGCGTATACATATGTATATTACTCCTATTATGCGGAGCTATCCAACTTTAAGCGAAAACGCATATACGTCGGGGTTGGCGCTTGCTTGTGCGCGCACCAGTACACGCGCAGCTAGCCAAATTAACATTCTTAATGGAAAAATTATCTGTAGCAATTGAAATACGAAAATTAACTTGGAAAATTCAGTTGCGAAATTCCAGCTGCTTTATACAAAAAGTTTAGATGTGAAAATATTTTTTTGAATTTTGTATTCAAATTTAATGGAAGTAAGATCGTTTTCTCAAGAAGTACGATAATTTTAACGACACCTATTTTTCAGGAAAGTATTTATTTTATTTTATCGATGAGAAAATCATTGGCTTTTTCTTATCTTTGTAATAAGCACTTTCAAGATTTTAAATACATAAAAGTAATGTATTTCTTCCGAGTGCCGACGGAAGGGCAAAACTTTTACGAGAGGAAACTAATATTGCAGCACTGCTTCTTGTCAGTAAAAGTAATTCTCCAGAAGTCTGTACAATATTAATATAGCATGAATTTTTTTTCAATACAAAGCTTCAATTCGAAATTTTTTCAAAATTTATAAATCAGAAATATAGGCCTTACCTACAGTTATAATCAAAGATAAACCTATATTTTCATTGCCACAGTACAGCTAAACCAAAACTACATCGACAAGCCTAACTAATTAGTCAATCCCAGTAATAATCTAATTACCTCGCGGCATTCAAACAGAAGAAAAAGCCTGATTGCTATCGTTCATCCGGCTGCTTTCATGATCGATCGTCTGCACTTGTCGCGCAGCGTCAATCGAATTAAAGGCTGCTTATTCGACGTTTGCGCTCGCTCGGCGCTTTCCCGCTCGTAAACAGCCCTGCGTGCGCCGCGGCATTGTGCGCGTATATATATACGCGCAGCCTTTTAAAGGCTACATTGCGCGCTCGGCTCTGGAGCGCGCGATGAAACTGGATCTCGCTCGGCGATCGTTGAACTCGATCCGCCTCCTCCTTTTTGCGCGCGCTCGCGCATCGGGGGTAAAAAGTTTAATGGCTCCGCGCGCGTAGTACTCGACTTTTCAAAGGGATAGAGATACGATGCCCACGGGATCGGGACTTCATAATACAAGCTCCCTTAAGGGGAAGAGGAAAAAATGAATTTAAAGGGGGGGGGGGTTAAAGAGAGAGAGAGCCGTCTTGCATGTTGGCAAGGGAAGAGGAATGCCAGCTCGCGACTCCCTGTTATTTACAGGAGACCGAGGAAAGCTTAGCTATGTGTCTTTCTCTCTTAGGGTGTGTGCGTATGTGTGTGCGTGTGTGTGTATGCGTGTTTGTGTGTGTGTGTGTGTGTGTGTGTGTGTGTTTGTGAAAGCTAACACACAGGTTTGAGCATAATGACTGTTTCTACATACTCTGCGCTCTGAAGTTTTTAAAGTGACATTTTCACTTTGCTGCGCTGCGCTCGGGGAATTACACGAACGTGTCTTCTGGGTGTGCGCGTACGCGAAGTAAGCTGAGAGTTATCTACTATTAATTAGATAATTTATTTAAACGCTGAATCCCATTACAAGCCGTGGCTCGAGTTTATTCTCTTTTTTGTTAGCTTTATTTTCGACTACAGCTCTTTGAGTAGACCCAATTGTAACTGGAAATTTCACTTTAGGAAAGTTAATGAGTAATTTTATGAAAATGTGTTTAGTTACTAATGTTTTCGGTAAATGCACTGTCAAACTTAAGTTTAATGCATTATAATTTAACAGTCATGTATATCATTACAATTTAATGATTATTATTGTGAAATTTTTAAAAAAATAGATATTTTATGATTAAATTCTAACAACTTAGGCAAAAACAAAGTTTTTGAACTGTGGCTGAAAAGTTAAAACCCCGAGTAAAAAATTGTCTAAAGAACGCAGAACGTAAAGAATAAATTGTCTACATAAACGAGGAAAAAACAATCTCAAAAGTTGGCAAATCCTCTTTTTAAATTTTATCGCGAGGTAACCAAAAACTTTCGCGTACTAATGTATATGATGCGCTCCAACTTTTCTTCCATGACTTGAACAAAAAAAGGATCTAAAAACATCAGATTGCCAGCACTCAAAATCCTTCGAAAGGTCAACAAACTTTTCCAGACCTATTATTGTGAGAGCTCTTTTTAAACGCGATCCAAAACGAAAAAAAAGTCAATTCCCAAAAACGTTCCTTTTGTCTGTAATTAAACATCCATTCACCAAGTCCCCAATAAACCAATCACACAGACAATCACACTTAATGAAACGAAAATTACTCTTTCGATGACTAGGCGGCATCATCGAACCCAAAGTGTCTCGCGATCACTTCGCAAAACCGTTACGCAACGATCTCTCTACCTCCACGGCATTAATAATTCATCGATCGCACTTATTGCCTTTGTCTTTGGCTCCTGAGAGCGCTCCTTGCTTGTTTGGATAATTTCAGGCGCGCGACGCTATATAATGCCATCAACGCGTCTAGAAACGCGTATCTGCAAGGCGTGCGTAAGCAGCTCATTTGCGAGTAGGCTACTTCGAAGCCCCGACCGCAATCATGTTGTTTAAACTTTAACGCGAAAAGAACGAGCGACTCTTCGCGTGGCGTCGTTCACCTTCTTTACCGGATAATAGAGCTGCTATAGTCGCTTGGATTCATTTGAGTAAACAAAGCTTTGTATTTTATGCGGATACATTAATCATGTATTCATGCAGTGCAAATATATATTCTCAAGTTTTGATTCGAGCGTTTATTCTTAAACTGCAGGTTGCAAAATGAAAGCTCCTCTAGAAAATATTTCAAACAATGGAGAGGTGCCTTTGTGCCGCACTTCGAATAATTCGAAGATATCAATTCCGCCTCGACATCGCATCGACACCTTGGGTCAAAGCGGCAACCTGCAATTTAAATAGCAAAGCGAATTGGGAGGTCTTTGACGTTTATGTGGATAACAACGGCGCAGCTCGCACAGTTACGTAAGCCCGTAATGCCAAAGCCGAAACAATGAGCATTGCGCGCGCGACGCGATAGTTCACGGCATCGAGCGATCTCGACATACGTAAGACTGTACGAAAAATTTTCGGCTAAGACTTACGATAGCTATTAATTCTCCATACGCTTATGTAAACAGCGATCTCGCGCAGCATCCTTACTAATAAAACGTCGAAAATAAAGGCAGAACGGCCCTTAAGCAACTCGTATTCTCCAAATCGGCATATACATCCGCCATTAAATCGCTGCGCATGCTTCGGCTGATCGCATAGCGGAGCTTACAAAGCGATACGTACACACACACACACACACACACACACACACATATAGAGTCGTTCACAATAACGCTCGGCCGAGTTTAGATCAATTCCTTTCTCGGCTCGCGCATTCTCCTTTCTAATGCGCGCGCTTGCGATCTCCCGGCCATTAAAATTGACAAACGACACAGAGTCGCGCTCGCGGACAATGGGCGATGCCCTAATTTCTGAGGCGCGCGGCTTTGCGCGGCTCTGGCTTCTATATATCTCATTACCGATCGCGCATAACTGGCGCGTTGCGCGGCGCTGAGATCGATTCTCATCGTCGCGCGCGAGGCCAAACAAGACGCTTAATTAATTTACTTCGCTCGGTGCGCCAACCAGCAGAGCTGCATCTCTCGAATAAACGGCGCGTATTGCGAGAGGCTACACGGCCATTTGGCATCGCGTATCGATTATTCGACTTTGCGCGCCGCTGAATTCTCCCGCTCTCGTGTATATACGCACAGTCGTTGAGAGCGCGCGAGGAGGAGATAGAGCTTTGGTAATTCTAAGTCAACAATGCAGAACAAAGCCAACCACCTTCGCCCGCCCGCTTATATACGTGTGTGTGTGTGTAGGTACGTGTATGCGTGTATAGAGGCAGAGTTCGGTTCTCCACTTTCCGCTGGCCCGTCACCGCAACTCGCAACGCTGAGGAACAGAGTGAGACGGAGGAGAGTGTGTAGCCGAGCGCAGCTTGCCGCTGCTCCGCTACAGCTAAGGAGATAACAAAGCCGAGGCGCTTTGGTAGCGGTGCAGCACGCGCCCATGTCAAAGTCACCGACTTGCGCCTCGCTTAAAGCCGAGAAGCCGAGAGTTTGCAAGTGGAAAGAGAAGAAGACGATGATGAAGGAGAGCCGAAAGAGTAGTTGTGAGCTCGAGATGAAGATGAGAAGTGCCTGAGGGAATCAGCGTTGCAATTTTTGCATCGATCGATGACTTAGACTTACCCGCGTATAGGTGTCTTGAAACGCTTATATAATCGTATCACCTGTTAACGGATTTTGTATGGTTAAACCGTTGGCAAATTCTTACTAGATAACTATATCAATAAAGGTAATTTATAGTCTTGGTCTACTGACAGTTTTGGTGCTTCTGCAAAAAGCAAGCTATTAAAGCCATCGTCATCTCTAGACCGCTCTTCCAACAATCTGCCATTCAGTCCAAGAAAGCCCAGGGAGCTTTGGCAGCGGCTCTAAGCGAACTTCAAACCCAGCCTCCCTCCTCGCACACAACAGCCGTCGCAACAATGGACGGCCGCGATGCTTAAACCCAAGCACTTAACCATAACCGCCCCGTGACTCTGGCCATCACCCCCCCCCCCCCTGATGCGCGCCAAATGCAGGCCGAAGCCCGCGCCGCTTGTTTTCCCTGACGACAGTGCGGAGAAGTTTGTTTGGCGCGCAACGACAGCTGATACAGGCAAAGGAGCTTTGTGCGGGGATTACTCGGCGAGGGCAAAGTCCGCGCGCGAATATCGCTCAAGTCAAACTCGACGCGTGCGGTGCGAGCTACAGCCGCGGGCTGTCCACGCTCCTTTTGCCTAATTCATCGTTCCACTGTGCCCGTTTATGCTTGCGCGGTTTACTGCTTGGATAGGAGTTTGGGGTTAACGATTGCTGGTCGGGTGTTGAATTGTTTTTGTAAATCACGGCGTTTTAGGATGTTACGGTGAGACATGGATAAATAGATTCTTTGTTAATGTGGGTAAGCACAGATGTTGTAGATAGATAGTTCGTTCCTTTGAATTGTTGTTGTTTAAATTATTAAAGCAGAGCACCAATTCATGATGATATCAAAGGACCTCAAAGATGAAATAGTATTTATCTGATAGCTTGGAATAAATCACGTTTTAATAATATACAAAGCTGTTTATTGTATTTCCGGTAGATATTGTACCTGAATTTGTATCACACAATGTGCACATCATAACACATGACTAAGTCCATCATGTTATTAGCCTAATGCAATGTCATCATTGATGCGAGACTATAAGCAGTGCGCGTATATTTGCGTTGTAAAGATCAATGACTAGTCAACGATTAAAACTATCGAAGCACGTCTTTTATTCGTCTTTTGTTATTGCCAAGCGCATTTGGATAACAAGTATCTATTTACTTTTCATAACAGTCCGTCTACTTTTGTACGCTACCCGAGTAATTGACCTATCGCACTCGTTACGTATCAATTCATCAATCGACTAATTAGAAAATTGACGCGTACCACGGGCAATTGGAAATCAATTTTCTCTTTCCGATACAATTCATCAAATTCGAAAAAATCTTCCACATTCACCGCATTGACAATCGCTCGACTCTCCCTCGTGGCTCGTTCCGTCCCGTTCGGCCACTAACAAGGCAATTAACGATAATCTCATATGAATTCCAGAGTCCCCCAGTCGCGGGGAATGCGCTTAAGCTTATTTTTTCCTCCTCGGTTTATATTCACGCCGGAGCGCGGGATCAATTAGGTCGTGCGCGAAAGAGCGAAGCGCGCGTAGTGACGAATTAGCCCGCGATGCCCGGAGTGTTTTCGCTCTCCTGACAAATACCGCCGATTACGTCCCACCATGGGAAAGCGTAATTGCGTCGTTACTTGCCGGCTCGCCGCTCTCTACGGCCTTTCATCCGCGAGAAGAAGGAGAAGGCTTGAATAGTCTCCCCCTCCTCTCTCTATCGCGTTCCTTTTTTCGCGAGCCGCGACAATTTGCGTCTTTAGAATGCTTGTGTCTCTCGTTCGGTCTTCCCTTTTCCGCTGATTCGAAGGCATTCGAACCTTACGCTGGGCTTTGAGCATCTCTCTGGAATACAATTCTAATTGGAGAGCGATTTTTCGAAGCCAAATTCGATTTAAATTAACGGCGCTTGGATATGTTCAAGCTTGACTGTTATTTGCGCTAAATTTGAGCGCTAATGAATTAGGTGGAGAGTACGAGTGTGTTGTTAGATGAAGGTTCGTCTAATTAATCGATCATTGCGAAAATCAAGTTATTTGCGTTATAACTGATTTCGCCGAGAGTTGCGGTAACTTAATAAGTGGGTTCGAATGACCATGGTTCGATTCCAGCATCGCTCTATTCTAGACTTTGCCAGAACTTCTATTTAAACATCCAATTAATGCATCATGTGCCTCCCTAGCTCTCCGGGCATCTTGCTGCTTTAGGAATTTAAATAATTCCGCAGTGCCGTGCGTTTACGTGCGTAACAGACGCGGTATTTGAGGTGTACTTGATGATGCAATTTATGCTGTTTCATGTGTATTTTCAACTGATGCAACTTTCATAAGGTGCGTTTTCCTTTTCTTTTTTCGCGTCGGGACTCGTTGCGCTTTGTCTCTTTGCGGCAAATAAAGTGTCTTCTTGGGTAGCGTCAGCCTCGTCACTATGGAATTTTAAATGAGATTTAAGACGACGCTGACGGTGTTTATTCTTGAAGTGTAGTTATTTGCATTTGATTAGCACTTGACATACTTAATTTATTGCCAAGACTAAAATTTTTCATTCTTCTAGCCCAGCAAATAGATACACTTTTTTCAATAATTCCAAAAGTTTCAATCACAGTATCACAATAACGTACCGTGACTTTGACTTATGACGATTTTAGTAACTCTATTATGGAATTCTGCGAGAAATTTGTTCTTCAAAGCACAAAGAAAAGAAAGAGAGCGAAATTGCTTCATCCGTTGCTCGGATTCGCCGTCATATTTTCTCTCCCTCAATAATAAACTTTCCTTTATAAGCGTTAAATCGGGCGAGCAAAAAGGCCGCGCGGGGAGTTGCCATTTCTTCGGCATGGGAAATCTGTCGGGTTCAAACCCAGCAGCGCGCGGTCGAGATCGATGGGAGTCCAAGCGTATTAAAGCTATTTACTTCAGAGAACGCGGCGGTGGCGGTAGCTAAGAAAGGCTGCAGGAAGTTTCTATCGAAGACTGAGGGAGGGTTAGCTTGTCCACATCCAACAGCCGCAAACTCCCCGGATTGGACCATTTATTTGTGCTCCGATTCTTAATTGGATCGCTTTATATTGCCAGAGGAGGAGGAGAGGAGATAGTTTCGCCATCCGCGCAGATTAAACCGAGTGCAGGCGCGCAAGCGCGCATTTAGCTGTCACGACCTTGCGCCAGACTTATAACCGGCTGCGCTCGAACTTTTCACCGGCCCCCGTATTTCATCGGTTTTCCCAATTTTCCGCGGAGGCTGGCGCTCTTTTGTTGCAGTTTTATATAAACCGAGAGCCGGGGATTGCGCGCTTGTTTAGCCACGGTTGCGGCGGTGGCGGCCGTCATAAATATTTACGCGATTAAACAAGATTGGTGGTTGTAAAGTTTCGAGTTACGAGCCGGGGAGAAAAATTGGGCCCGCGCCCGTTGCCTTGAACTTAAGCGGACGAAACTTTAACAAATTTGCATTTATATGGCGATAATCCAGAGATAGGGATGTGGCTTTTTAGAGAACTTTTAAACTCGTTCTATTATTACCCGAAAAAGATATTTATCGTGATTCAAAGTTAACCCACTGCTCATTATTCCTACAAATATTTCATCAAATCGCAACATCAAGACTTCATCCGAGTCCATAACCTCACCATGGGCGCCCAATCCAGTGTTCTTTGTGATTGTTTTAAACTCCTGCACAGACCCAGCACCCACCCGCACCGACAACAGAATTTCGCTTGCAATTTTTATAGAATGAAAAGCGTCTGAATGTGTCCGAGTGCGCAAGTGCATTGAAGTGCCCGGACTTTCATCCCTGTGTACTATTTGACTTTGCCACTGCTCACTCTCGAACGACCGAGCGGGATTTGCCATCAATTCCAATGGCTCATTCTCTCTCTCTCTCTCTCTCTCTCTCTCTCTCTCTCTCTCTCTCTCTCTCTCTCTCTCTCTCTCTCTCTCTCTCTCTCGCTCTCTCGGAACTCCGCAGAGCTAGACCACCCGCATCCAGGCGCACTCTGCCGTGTGTTTGTATTTTCTCTCGATGTCGCGCGTTGAACTGGCCCTCTTCGTTCGTTTCGCCTGTTTTCAGTCAAGTGGAATCCTTGGTTTAACACCTTTTCGTTTCAAGGCTACGTTTCCAAGTGTTTGTTTAGTGCTACGGTTGCTGGGTATTATAGCAGTATAAAAGATTGGATGGAAACTTTAGAGATTGGTATTTTTTTTCGATGTTTAATTGCTTTGTTGTCTTTCAGTGAGGATCTAGGGTGGCAAAACAGTTATCTTTGGAAAAGCTGATTGAAAAGAAGCAACCTTCTTTTTTCACTCAGAGTGGTTTGTCTATTGATCGCGTGGATCCCAAGTGGACTTTTCCTTATTAAGTCCATTAGCGGCTTCGCTTTTCATCGAAACGAATTAATTACTTAAGAAAATTAAAACTCTACTTCTCCCCTGAGAAAACGCTTCCTTTTAATTACGACAACATTGACCCAGTACTTTAGACTAAAACAACATTGCCTATCTTTCAGCTCTTATCCAATTTAAAAGCTTATCGACACTATTAACCATTAGACCGCCGGGATTTTGAAAATATGAAAAACTGATTTTTCCTGTATAAGAGTGTTCTGAGGCCTACTAGGTAGGACCCGATCAAGGGTGGATGTGAGGTGGATGTGCGTCATGCCGGCGGTCTAAAGGTTAAAACGATAGTACACCAAGCGCATAAAAGAACACGAATCGGGTAAAACGAAGAAAAGTAGTAGGGGTGAAACCCGATCTGTCCCAACCATCTCCGGCTGTCACCATATCTTTCATCCTCCGCGCCGATATCGGCACGGCAAACTTTTCCTCATTCGCTCCATTAGCGGCTTCCAGAGCGCCTACAACAGCGCGGAGCTGACAAATGACGGGCGGGCTGGCCGATAAGCGAGTTTCTCGGGTTAATTCATCGGGTGCCTTGTACTCTCTCCGCTGAAGGTAATGGAGCTCTCGGCAGCAGTTTGTAAATATTTCAATGTCACTCTAACACTCGAGCTATCATCGTAAAAGTTTCATCGATTCGGAAGAGCAAGATTATCCGTATATTTCGATTCGGATAGAAGCGCATGATTGGTTTTGAAGTGGTTATTTTTAATTTTTGGACGTGAGACCGGATTCGATTTGCGCTTTTTGGATTATGCTGCACCGTGAGAGAATTACCCCAGCTAGCGTTCGACGTGAGTGTATGGAAATATTAATATTACAAATTCAATGCGTGGACTGAAATCACAGTAATTCCACGTCTGGCCCGCGCGTCCTAATTCAAATATTCGACGAGGATTTAACGATTAACGGAGATTACGTTGTATATGAAAATGAAAGCTAAATCGAGTTGAAAGACTGCGTAATGGGGTCTGTTTTGTGGGATTACAGTGCCCAAGCGGGCGCGCACGCTAGATACAATATGGATATTACGCGGCACATGGTCGGTAAAGTGAATTAGAAATAATATGCTAATGCATCTTTTGTGCGCGGTCTGTGTCGCTTTGAAGGCTAGAATTAAAATTTACACTTTTTGAAATTCTTGATACGATGCAGGGTAAAGGCTCTTTACTCTTCAGAGGAAATTTCAGAGGGACGCTCTGAATTATTCCGTTGAGGGAAGGTACCAGAAAATGCTTATACGTCCTCGCTGTACGTTGTAATTGACACCAGGGAGACAGTAAAGGGCACGCGCGCTGAAAACGGTTATAACTTTACATGAGCAACATTTCCTCGTGTAAGATGACGCCATAAGGCCTTATTGGACATGAAAGGTTTAAAGTGGAGAAACTCGAAACTTTAGAGTGTTTTTATCCCCGCTTCTATATCTCGGACATTTTCTTCCGCTTTTTTATACAAACTTCGCGGGAAAGTGCTTGTCTTGGAGTTGTACAACTTTTTTCAACAACTCGAGTTTCGAAATTCAAAGTTCGCTGTATTTTTCTTTTTTCTGTTGCGCGCCCGCGCGCTACTCTGCGTACGGAAATTCTGATTCGATACGCTTTGGAAGTTGCGTCCCTCTCTCTCTCTCTTTCTCTCTCTCTCTCTCTCTCTCCCTCTCTCACGAGGGCAGCGTGCAAAAGCTGCTTTCGCTTTAACAATGCACTTGCCTCAATAATGTCATGCGGCAACTTTTACGTCGAAGCAACAAGTTACGGAGCGCGGATTTCGCTATTGCCTTATAATAGCCGAGAGCGTTCAAGCGAAAGACGTGACAAGTAGAATTATAAATTTAGCGCTCCATAATGTAACTTTTTCAATTACCATTTTTCACTATAATGGCCTATCAATAGTACCGAACTACGATTAATCACAAACCAGCTACAAAGTGTATACATTTTACACAAAACTGTTACTATTATTACTAATCATTACTATCCGGCGCTCCCATTGCAACATTCCACAACAAACACCCCCTTCGAAACGAAGAACAATGAAAACTCCGCTTCACGAGGCTCGGCCCGTAATAACGACAACAAAAAAAAAAGAAAACACAAGCTCTAATCTGCTAACAAGCAGCAGGGAACACCCGCGAGCAGCAGCATAAACGTTCTCCCTGGACTCATAGCTCCGGGGGCTCAGCTCTGAATTCGCTTCGATGAGTCAGTCCCGCGCCGAAGGAAAATAATCGTCCTCCACAGAAATTAAAATGCCAGTTTGCTCGCGCTCCGCAATGCACACCACACCGTGGGAGTGAAAGTTTCGTACCCTCGGGAGGGACGCGCGTGTAGCTCTCTCTCTTTCTCTCTCTTTCTCTCTTCCTCTGGATGGGCGAGGGGAGGCACAGGCGCGCACGTAGCTCGAAGGGCGGAAAAGCAGGAGGAGAACGAGTGGCGCTCTCGCACGCAAAGTCGCGTGATTCATTTCTAGAGGGGTGGGAGGCTCGCACGCGTGTATTCGCACGCCAACGCGCGAAGACAAAAGTCGCACAGGGGCACCCCCGGCAGCAGCAACACAGCTTTTTAGCTACCGCTGCTGCTGCCGCTGCTTCTTATATGCATCGAAAGAATTATATGCAGGAATATATTGTCGGAGCGCTATGAAATTTTTTATCGTGCTAGGGCTTTTCTCTGGTTTTAGGGGGTTGCGAGGGAAATGGAAGAGGGTTGGAAAAATTTAGTATGAAGGGGGTGGGTGTGACGTTTTGAATGGCAGAATTTTAAGGGCAAATCTGGTGGCTTTTACTTCGGGTGAACGGTCTGCATTTCCTGCGTTATAAATCAGTAGTTTTTGATGTTTTAAAAAATATGTATGCAAACATCAGATTTAATTTGAAATTATGTGAGAAAAATTTTAATTATTACCGGATACACACGTTTTTTGAGCGAATGTTAATTTACATTGCATTAAAAGCGTAGATACGACAGTGAATTTTAATGTTCTTTAGTTGTTCGATTCGTGCGAAATCAGGAAAAAGCGACTCCAATTTGCATAACACGTACAATAACTCAGCGATAGCATCGAGCACGATCAGCCGGTTAGACTTTTGCTTTACGAGCGACTCGTATATTCAGATCTGATCAAAATCATGTAATTTTTTTCAAAACATTTTAATTACGCGTATCTAATCCCCGACTCTAATTCACAGAGTCACATACATTTCCCCATTTTATACGAATTTTAAGCAGCGCTCCCGCAAAAAATGAAACGAATCAAGGCAATTAGAGCTAAAAATAAAACACTATCACCGCACTTTTGACTTTGCGGCCACATTCATAACTATCCTTCTCGTGTTTTATCGCTAATTATCCTCCGTCGTTTTTGCCTCCCCGCGTTTTTCTCTCGCCTCTAAAGCCCATACGCAGCACCGCAACGATCCTTCCCCTTTACCTCTTCCACCCTAATAACCTCCCACCCTCGCGCTATCCCTTTATTTATCACTGTATCCTTGGCTTCCCCACTCCTGCAGCTAAGTACACCGTTCCGTTCTTTTTCTTCTTGGCGCCCGGCTCTTTCCCTCTGGCCCTCTCGTTAAAACCTTTCTCTTGTCCCGCGCTCGCGCCGCTTCCTTTCCCGGACGTTCGCGCGCTTCCATTCCCTCTCTTTGGCGTTTTCTCGCTCTTCCGTGCTCTCAGCCATAATACAGTAATAACGCACGGGCCCCGCTTTATCGCCCCGACGGCGCGCAACCGCGTATTTATTATTCAAAGTGCGCGCGCGATTGTCTTTCTCTCTCTTTCTCCCTCGCAGCGCTCGTTTGCGCGAAAGTATAAATCGCACGCGTCAAGGCTTTTGCCGCTAGCACGCGGAAAACAAAGGAATGATAAAGGTAAACAGCGGGACGGAAGAAAAAAGTGCGGGTGTGCGGTACAAAAGAGGCTGGCGCGCGCGATGGTCAACGGGGAAAGAGCAATTAGGGGCTGAATGGACGGGGGGTGGGGGTGGGGAGCTCGGCAGCGGAGCGAAGAAATCGGAGCGTACGCGTACTGGATGGGAAAAGCGAGCTGATTCAAAAGAAAGCGCGTTTTCCGGGAGACTATAAAGCCGTGCATGCGTTTCTGTCGCGTGACGTCGCGCCAAGTTACGCGCGAGAAAAGGCCTGTTGATGAGGGACGCGAAACAATCGCGCGTTTGTTTTAAAAGACGGCTGGAGGGAAGGGAAAATAAAACGGCGCCTGCGGCAATTAAGTCGGTGAAATAAATGGCTTAGCGGCGCGCTGTTCGGCTTATCTCCGTGCGCGCGTGTCTTGACGCGCGGACGATCGAATCGTCGAGATTTCGCGTGCGAGGGTATAAAGTGTGTATATACGCATACGCGCGGCCGAAGATCACGCGATTCGCCGGCGACGCTTAATTATACGAGCGATTGCGATCGGTGCGGGAAAATCTTGAGGCCGCTTTTAATGCCGTTTTGGAATATGATTGTTTCGCTGCTCTTTAGCTGCTGGTTTTTTTCCAGGAATAAACGCCGTTTGTGTACATAGTCTCTATCTCTTCTGTCTTTAACCAATTAAAACAGTGCTAATTTTACGATAGGACCAGAGGGTTTTGTCATCGGTTTCCCATAGCACGACAGCTTTTCTTTAACGAGCACTGCTTAATTGCCCGACGCTGATCAAAGAACAGGGCTGGAGGCAGATCTCTGACGGATATTTTGCGTACTGAGGCGATAATTCGAATTGGAGCGGGGAGGATGTTCAGTTTGTGAAAAGATAAAGAGTTAAATAATTCAATAAAAGCTCAAAAGCTTTGATCGCTTGAAAAAGCTGAAATCCGCAAGTTCTTTCATTATTATTTAAATTTGGATGACTTAATTCGGCTGATATGTAAATTATTTCCGCTCATGTAGCGAAAAATAAATTAACTTTAAATAATAGAATTAATTGAATTATTCGTTTTTCTGATGGTTACGCTTAGCGTTCTTATTCATTTATTTAACTTTGTGATATACAGTCAGTCATAGGTACAGAAAAGCATAACATTGGATGCAAACGCAATTACTGCAGTAAAATAGACGTGGCTATTCGATTCTTTACTAAAATGTAATTTCTATTTTTATAATTTTGTATACAAGATTCTTTAATTTGTCTTCTCTTTTATTCTAAATAAAGTCAGCAAGAACAATAAAATATACTTTTTATTGAAATTCTGTTTCCTTATTCATATTTTGTATTCAGCAAATGATAAAAAAACATTGAGCAACTCGCACTTAAGATACTATAAATAGAA
>JAPYZA010003973.1:0-14210 GCA_030522685.1 Eupelmus azureus | reverse complement strand
ATCGTTTTAAAGTTGATTGATTAGTTGATCGTGAAGATAATAATTTCGTAGAGGTGTATTAAGTCAGTTAAGTTACAATGCGACTGAATTTTTTACGAACACTCAAACCGCAAAGCGAACGAATTCGCGCTCTTATCAACCTTTCGCGCACACTTGAACTCGATATTAAAGCATCGCTCTCAAGCCAGGATGAACGACTTCTTGATAGCCCCGCGATAAGCAGAGAGGCTCGAGAAGCATCGGCTCGTCGTAAAAAAAAAAGAGAGAAAGAGCCATGGGCGGTGCGTAACGCCGCGCGTCACTTCGAGACCGCGAGTTATTTTTATTTAGCATCGTCGCGCCTTCGAAAAATGTGGGTCAGACGAGCGAGAGCCCGAGCGATGGAGAAGCATACACCATTTTGGCCTTGTGCTCTTTCGGCCGAGCTATGGTCAGTGCGAAAGAACTGCACTCTTGCACTCCGTAGAGCTGGACGCTTGATAAGCGCGGGGCTCGAGCTGTGGGTGTGTGGTTTTGCGAGCGCGGTTGAGTGAGCGTGGGAGGGCACTTTTTTTTTTAAGTAGCTGTACACGTGTTTTGCATTGGTTAGACGCTGGAGTGGGTTTTGGCTTTCGAGAAATTTGGGGTTGGTTAGTTTAGGTAATTAAATTTTGGTGCAGTTCTATTCTTGCGTTGCTATTCACGTTTTTTTTTTTAATATTTGATTCGTAATCGGGAGATACGCTACTGTTATAATAATAAAATGAAGTGTATTATTAAACATGAAAAATACAATGAAAATGTTATTTTCGTAGATTTTCTCATAGTCGCGCCTTAGTAAACACGTCTCTTACCTATTAAACATCGAATGTTTGATAAATTAATTGTTTCTCCATTTCGTAAATATTTGTCGATTGGCTAACCTGACTATTTTAACACTCTGACTCACCCTCTAATTGATAAATCATCTTCATTCTCATTCCGAAACAATTACCGTACATCTTAAATTCATTTACCTAGCTCGTCAATTTGCAAATTTAAAAAACAAAAATTTATAATTCTTGCAGATCTACTAATAAAAAACAAAAACAAAAATGTCGCACTCAGTGACGATCCAAACCAGAACGGTGACTACCGGCAGTCCCTCGATGGTCAACACGACATTCTGCAGATCGTGGACAGGCATGCTCAAGCTCGCACAAGTGGTTCGTATATCGTTGTGAATTTCTTAGGAGTGCAGTTAACTAGATTCCAATTTCTCTTTGGAATCAAATGCAGACTTTTTGACGCTGAGAACGCTTTCTGTCGCTTTGTCGAATTTAAATTTTTAGCAAGTGAATCTCATTGCTTAAATGCAAATTACTTTAGTGTGTAAGTAAATGGAACGATTGATTTTCTCAATTTTTTAAAGTGAGAGAAAATATTATATTATTTTCTAGTTTATTTCGATTAAAATCCTCGTATAAAGTATATTTAGTTCATGCGTGTTTGATCATTGGGTATTTAAATCTAGTGTTTACTAAAATGAGATTTCACTTGTTATCATTTTTTTACGACTGGATTTTGCAATTCCAACAATTATTATTCTCAATTTTTTAAATTTATGGTACTATGAAATCTGAAAAATGATTTGCATTTCCAAACAATATTAGTTGCTAAAGAATTTTTCTAATTTATGAGCGATTAAAGTACTTATTTTTACTCGACTTATATTTCTTATCAAAGCAAACATTTTGGTTTCACGAAAATCCATTTTTATTCTAATAAGTAAGCTCGAGCAACCGATTAAACAAATCGCTTATAATACGACACACTTAAACCTATAAAAAGTTCTTAATTATAAAATTAAAACCATATACGAGGACGAACTAAAATTCCATTGATCAATCCTTTCCAAAAAATCCAAACGGCCGCGCCTTACACGTAAAAATTTAACCTCCGATCGCGCGATTACTCTTCTACGAAAACTTCATCTTTATTTTTGTACGAATCGCCTTAGTACGACTCCCGTATTTTTTTTTTATCACGCAAAATGCCGCCGGCGACGATGACCTAATTGAGCGAGACTCGCCTTTATCCCGCTCTGCTTTTTACTCGACGTACCAAGGGACTGTAAATAATACTGGATTTTGATAAACTTTGAAATCCCGCGATAACAGACATTTTTAACGTTAACTTCCTTTCGTGACAGACGACGGCTTCCGATTCTTTTTTCCCATGCACGCTAACTCCTGTATCATATTTTTCCTGGCAAAATGTTTTAAAAAATCACGAAGGCTTTGATGATTCAAACGCTTTACAACTTAAGACACTTCGTATCTTTATGGTTTTATAATAAATTCGAAGTACAAAAAAATGAGAAGCACAAACAACGTTAATTAATAAGTGTGCCTTTATCGTAGTACAGTCCACGTACTGAATTTTAGCATAAATTCCACTGTTGATAAAATATAGATTCTGACGAAAGTATGGCGAGGTACGCATTTATTATGTGACGGCTATGTGGATACTTTCAGAGAATTTCATATGTATTTCGAGGCGACGACTTCATCGCTTAGTTATTCGACGCGCAAAAATGGCTTCATAATTTACAAAGTATGCTTTAGTTAAATCGGTCTCTTATTTTTTTCTTATTGCACATGATATCGGAATATTATTCAACGATTTAAATTAAAATACTTATTTTCATGTACTTTTTGATAATATTTTTTATTTTATATATAAATAAAAATTAAAGAATAAAGAATAAAATGTTATAACAATTCTGACGAACTTTAAAGTAAAATTGCAAGCATGTAGAAATTAAAATACTCAAGAATTTTATTTCAAACCTTGGTTGTCCTCGTTATGGTTAAAAACAAGGCAAATATGCGAATTAATTGATAAAAATTACACATATCAGAACCATGGATACTTAAATAAGGAAGTCACAATATGGCAACAACAATATTTTTTATCCATAGTACCAAATTAGATGATAATAATGTGTTCTTAATTAGTTTTTACAAGGACATAGCCGCTTTTTTATACTAAAACACGAATAAATTTTGTGAATATTCATTGTTTGCAAAAATAATCATATTGCAGATTGTCGCTTTTATAAACTAATAAAGAGCAAAAGTAAAATTTTAATTTTTCGTGTAATAAACTTTTGATAGCATTTTACATGTTAATGCGTTTATTTTATAAAATATCGTATATATTAATTAATTTTTTTTTACTAACGAGTGAGTACTTTCTGCTAAAATTTATCTGCAAGTAAAGAAATTATTAAAACAATTAAAATTTAGTTGTTAATTACAATAATTCATAAATATAAATAAATGTATCTAATGTTATTGTTTAAAATATCAAAACAATACTGTTAAAACTATAATTTTACAAATTGACGTAACCGAAAACGATAAGATTACTTGAAAAACTATGCTTCACTTTCATTTCATGAATTAAAAGAAACACTGAGATAATGTTACAGCATTTTGAAGAATTAGCCATATTTAACAAATGAATCAGAATAGTTAATAAAAACTGACAAAGAAGTACAAAATGTTATTATTTTTAATGAGAACACTTGCTTTAATTTTAGCAAATTAAAATTCACATCGCAAAGAATCTCATCAAGGCAAATACAAAATGATTTATAATAATATTCTCAGTACAAACGCAATAAAATTGGAATCTTGGAAATTTTATGATCATGTTAAAAAAGATCAATAAGGGATAAAAAATGGAATCTTTTTCTATTAAACGAAATGTAAAAAATATTATTCTAACAATAAAATTAAACTAATTATAAACGAAAATCCTCAGTTGAGGAAATTGACTATATAATTAAAAAATATGATCATCATATTATTAAAAAAATAGAAGACGAAAGCGATCTTAAGACAAAAATCATGCATTTATGGAATGGCCATTACACTCATATTTGTATAATATTATGCTGTATAAAACGTGGGTAATAATTGCCATGATAGGCCCTGGGCGCCGCCAGCGTAGGCTTAATCGGCTCAGTGATCAACTATAATAGTTACAAACATCCTACCGAAGATCTCTTCTTTATACTAATTGCCACCACCTTCATGATTGCGAGCTTCATCCTTGTACTCAGCTGTCTATGCTCCTATACCACAGAGTCCATCATTTCGAAAACCATTTTTGTGAGTACCATTTGACCTATACTTAGTTATTACAAGAGAAATATTTTGCACTTGTAGATCTAGTTTTGCATGTAGTAAAAGTAGCATTTTAATGTTTGAGTCATTTTTTGAACATCGAATATTAAGTATTTATATTTATTTTCTTTAATAAAATTCAATATTTATTCAATAAAAATCGAAATATTTAATGGATTAAAATATCATTTTGTTCAGAAATTTTTTGAGCATAAAGTTTTGTTACTTTAAAAATGTATTTAATAATGCTTTTAACAACTAAAATACTTAACTTTAAAAATGACTCAAATAATTTTTATAAAAAGTAGATACCTACTATTTTGTCCAGAATATTCTCCTATTATAATTAAAATAAATATATCATTATTTACTTAACATAATAAATCGAAATGGTTTTTCGAACCAGGAACTTCTGTTTCACGCATTCGGATTTGCTCTTCTACTTGCTGCCTCAGTGACACTATTAACGAAGGTCTCCGATAATAACTATCGCAGTACCGACGAAAAATATAAAATGGCTGCATCTGTGAGTCTTCATTCTTCATTTTTATCAATTTAAATTTCAAATAATAAAAAAAGCAAAATTTTTTAATTCTTGTGAATATTTTAATAAAATTTAGCTGTTAAAAATTCAAATATTCAACACATTAAAAATGTTATAAAAAACATATTATCTCTCCATTTATCACGTATTGCTAAAAGGAGTGAGTTGGTTGAAGTTTTAAGAAATTGAAGTAACTTTATTTTGTAAATTTGTTTTGTATAAACGTTAAATGAAAAAAAAAAAATTATAAATTTGAAAAAATAATTGTTTAAGTTCCATTTAATTTTTCAATTGCTCATCAGCAGTCGTTTACAAATTCAAATCAATATTAAAATTTTTAAATTCAAAAAAATAAACAACGAATTTCGTTGTAGGATTCATTGTTCTCTACATTTTTATAACCAAAGACCCGATGTTCTTCTGTTGCAGATCTGTGGTTTGATAAATGCTGTATTGTATCTCATTGTCACTATTTTTGCTCTTCGCACCTCTCGAGGTCTTTAAATTCGAACTTCTTCGAAGGATCAAAAGATTCAAAAAATTGAAATTAATATGTGCAGCAATCAATCAATGTACTCGCTCAGAAAAAAAATTGAATATTCAACTTTCATCGCTTTATTATGGACGTTTTTACGCTTACATGAGTATAATTCATAATAGTTTAACGACTATAATATTGCTGTATATATATTCTTACTTAAACGCTGGAAAGAAAATCGATGACTTTTTAAGTTGTTTCATTTTCAACATATAAATTATTTTTTATGTGCAATATTATCGAGACATTGCTAACTAAAATTTCAGCAAATCAAAAGTTTATAATTGATCAAAAATTTGAAAACATGACTTATAAGTTACCGTCCTAAATGTATAAGCCTGATGATATGCCTTACTTAATGTGCTAAAACATATAGAGTAGCGATGTGAGTTTTATAATGCAAAACAAAACCGCATTTGTTATAAGTATCGGAAGAATTAGCATTTTATTTTTATCGATTATAACTAATCAAATATGGCTGATACGAAAACTTATTAAACACAGTATGTTGATAAGATACATATTTCAAATGTAATAGTTTTTTTACTTATGAGATGCGTTGTCATAATTACGATACTTTATAATTAAGTTATAGATTAAGAGCTTCATTTTAATATCATAATCTATAATAAACGTGAAACCAAAATGAAAAAGACTACTAAGCCATAATATACTCAAAAAGAAAAATTTGTAAATGCATTTTCATTTTTTTTATATTTATATTTTTAATACATTGTACAAAATTTGTTAAATTGAAGACAAATTCAAACATATAATCTACTTATGTATGATATTGATGTACGATATATAAATAATGTATGGTACAAAACAAAAGCATAATTTCATCCGTTACTACTACTGCCAATTATTACTGTGTATAGCATTTAAATTTATTATAAAAATTTATTAAATTTAACTTTTTAATATAATAATAAAATACACTCAATAACTATCTAGCCATTTATTCTTATAAATTATGAAATTATACATTTTATTAATTTAGTAACATATTTATATACTAATTTTATTGTATTTAATTGATGATAGTTTTTATTATTAATAAATTCAAAATACATGTCATACTAATTTATTTAACTATGTACTTTAATTTGAGTGACAACTTGTTGTATAAACGTCTTAATAAATTCTTTAGATATACGTTAACTTTCACTTATGAAAATTAAATGTGTCTTTGTGTGTTTGTTATTAATATTAAATCTATACTCTTTTATGTTTATCGTTTTTCATTGAAGCTAACTGAAAGTAATCAGATTGAAAATTAATTTTCTCAGAAATAATAGTTTTTATTTTGTTTATTATGCTAGGAAATAAATCATATATATTCACAAATACGTTTTAATTATTTATTCTTTAATTCATAAATATCCTACAAAAATACATAAAATATAATTATCTTGAATATATATTTATATGTATAAATATTTAATATTAATATATTACAATACATAAGCCTATCAAGAGTTCTAAAAGAAATTCTATGCACAATTGTTGCACTATACACTTATATCAACGAAATTAAAAAGCATATTTAAAAAACACAATAAATTTATCATTTTTTGTTTATAGGTTGTAGGCTTGATAATAATGAGTTTACAATTAGAAGCAATAAGTGATTATGTTCTAAGATCTGGTGATGTATTTCTTATGTTAATGGCGACTTCATTTATGATGGGCACAGCTATTTTCATAATTAATTATATCTTTTCACCGGTTTCTGAAGCTATAATTGGAAAAACAAATTATGTGAGTATCATACATATATCGATTCTGATATATTGAAATCAATGTGAATTAAATTTATTTGAATTTTAGGAAATTATTTATAACTCCTTCGCTGTATTTTTTATATTGGTAGCGTCAATCATTGTTATGACTCAGGAAAGTAACAGAGGATTCGGGATTCGAATGGTATCAGCGGTAGGTGCAATAGATAAATAATTTCATTTTCTTATAGCATAATATTATAATATATTAATTTATGCATGAATATATTTTTCATTTCAGGTTTTAGGAATTATGGACGTAATATTATATTCAATAAACGTGGCTTTTGCAATCAAAAATAAAATTTAACCCGCATGTTTAATATGCCAATTATAAAATAAATGAATCTCGAATTATTTTTTAAATACATGTCATATGTATATTACGCTTATTATTATAATAATGTTAAAAATATAATTTTTTTTATAATCAATGAAAACATATTTACTATAGTTTTTGTTTAAACATTTAAAATACCTTATAAATATATGATTGAAAGAATATAAAGTTTATTAAGATTAATAACAAACAGAATATAAACTTGATGGTGTTAACAATTCTTCGAATTTTGATCAATCTCTATATAATTTTTAATATGATTTGCAATAATTAAGAAGAATTTAAATCAAAAGTAAATTTCATTTAAAAAATTAAAATTGATTCTGGATAGATTTGGATATATTACTACTCTTAGGTGTATTTTAGCACTAAATTAATAAGATATTTTGAGAAAAATAAAAAAGTGAATAAATTTATAATCTTACACCTTTTAAAATTTAATAATTTAACAATGACAAGTGTAGAGAGCAAGTTTTATGTGTTTTTAACATTGAAATATACAGTCTGAGTTTTTACAACTTACATCAACTTTAAATAGATTACTTTAAGTAGATTTTTGTTATTTATTAATTTCTATTTATTTATTTTTTTTTTTTAAATAAAATTTAATATTTTTACTAACTGACTTTCTCGCCTATATTTTAATATTTAAAAATACATGCAATATTAAGCCAAATCCATAATTAAACAAATATGAATGATACACTTCTGAACATCAACTTATAATAACAAATTTATATAAATGAATAGATTTTATTTTATATTGACGTAATTACCTCGTGAACTTTATCAGTATATATCCAGCCACATACAAATATGTTCGAGAGGACGACTAGTAAAATATCTTCAATATTGAATTTAGAAAACTGAAAAGATGAAACAGTGATATACTGTGCAGACTATACATAATCCATTCACTTTGTAAATGTTGGCTTACCTGTCTAACTATTAATAGATCGACGTCTCGACTCCTGCCAAAGAGCAACCTGAAATACTCAGAAGACTGTAGTATAGTCGTCTGAGAGTACACTGTGTGTATACTTAGTTACCGAAAATTACAAAACTTTGTTTTATTTGCAGCCAATTTTTAATTTTAAGTGAAATCTTATTGTCCATTTCTTGTATTAACTAGAACTATAAGATGATAATAAATTTTTTTAAATTAAAAATTGGTTTAAATAATGAATTTCCTTGATTGTTGGAAAATAAAAGACTTTAACATCGTCTTAATATTTCGTTTTAAAATTAATATTGTAAGTTTTAATATAACTATTGTATTTTAAGATTATTTACCATATTATTATGTAAATTTATTTTTTTTAAATAAATGTATATATTTATATAATAATATTTTTGTTGTGTTATCTATTTATTAAAAAAACCATTCGTTTTACTCTGAACTCAAAAATATAAAAATTAATCTTAAATATTTCATATTTCATAAAAGTTATAAAATAAAACATGGTTAATCTTTTTATGGTATCATTTTGGGAGTTTGTAGTAAGAAAATTATTTAATATTAAATTTAATATTTTGGTAAAATATCTGTAAACTTATGAATTTATTCTTAACAAAGAAATAGTATTTGTAACTTTCAAATTTAGATTATATGGGTGTCAAATAATAATAACTTAAATATAATTTGTTTATGATGAAGATTTCTTTAAAAATAAATGAACTGTGAAAGACCGCAGATTAAATATCTTTTTTGCTATCTTAATCTAAGAGAATACATAACTGTTTTAAAATAATTTAGAAGTAAGTATCAATATAATATATTAAACAATTCCTAAACATTATGTCAGATTACAGCTTTATCAATAAAAGTATCTCCAAAATTTCATGTTATTCAACAAGATAACGATAATCTTCAGGTCCGAAAAAAATACGTTGCAGTTTGTTGCGCATTCTTACATTTCGAACGCAAACTATTAAAAATAATAAGCTTATCTGTTTCTTCAAGCAAATAAGACCTGCTCTTATAAGAATCCAAAACCGGTAATATTTTTCCTCATTCGTCTGTGGCACGTTAGGCGAGGATGTATTTGCTACTACTTCACGATTATGGAATCGTTTGAAACACTGCTATATTCAAAACTTGTATGGCTCACTACAATTTTATTCGGTGTTTACTTTTACATTAAGTATGTAGTCTACAATTGTTGGAGCCGAAAGGGGATACCGCACGATCCACCTGTAATTCCATTTGGGAATATTCCATTTTCGTACTTCCAAGGAAAATTAACGCATGGTTAGTTTATGATAAATTTTTTAACTTTATATAATCAAAATTAAATTAAATAAATATTAAATGTAATTAGTATATTTAGAATAGTAATATTTACAAAATATGTATAAATGAATACGACTAAGAACAATTTTAAAAACAATAAAAATTTCCTTCTTTTTAGATAAAATTTTAGAATAATGATCTGATTTTTAAGAAAATTTATGCAATTAATAAATTTGTATCGATTCTTTTGAAATCTTACAGATATGTAGTTTTTTGTTATATTTTAGATAATTTATTTGATCAACTTAATCTATTTTAAATTAAGTTTGAATAAAACTAAGTGCCAACGAATTGCATTTATATAATTTGTCTTCTTTTATCTTAACTTATAGATTTAGGAAAGTCTTGAAATACTTTCATAAAAAGTAGACTTTTTGGTTATTATTTTGTTTTTCTTTTTCGGCATGAATTAAAATACACGAATCGATGTAATTTAATATTTTTATAAAATCCTTTTCAGGAAGTATTATAAAGAAAAGCTATGATAAGTATAAACGTCATCGCTTCCACGGTCTATATCTGCTTTACGAGCCAATATTAGTTGTTAACGATCCCAGTCTTATCCGACTAATTTTGGTGAAGAATTTTACCAGCTTTTACAATCGCGGTACGTACAACAATGAGAATAACGATCCGTTATCGTCGAGCTTACCGAGGCTCTACGATGAGAAGTGGAAGAGGTTTAGAGGAAAACTATCGCCGACCTTCACTTCCGGCAAGCTCAAGCAGATGTACCCTCTGCTGGGGGAGATTTGCGAAGAGTTGATTAAAACATTGGACGTCACCCTGAAAGAATCTGACATTGTTGAAATGAAGGATATAGCGTCAAGGTAAAATATTAAGCCAAGCATGTTTATACAGATCAACATTTGTAAAATTTTATACGATATACTGACCTAAAAATATTGCTTCGAATAGGTTTACGATAGACTGCATATCATCGATAGCCTTTGGCTTCAACTGCAACAGCTTGCAACATCCAGAGCACGAGTTTCGCAAATACGGCAGAATAAGTAACGATTTTGGCAAGATGTTCGTGCTCCTCAGCTTTTACGTACCAGATCTGCTGCGATTCTATCCCGTACCCGAGAAGCGAAGACAAGTCGCGAGCTTCTTCATCGATCTGTTTCAAAAAATGGTGTCACATCGGAAAAAGGAGAACGTCGTCAGAAATGACTTTCTGAACATGCTCATGCAATTGATGGATCACGGCAAGGTAGAAGATGACAATGAAGTGTCTAATCAAGAAGCGGATAGCGATAGGATGTCGATGATAGAAGCTGTTGCTCAGGCAGTGATCTTCTTTGCGGCTGGCCAAGAGACTACGTCTTCAGCCATCTGTTGCTGCTTGTACGAGCTGGCTCTCAACCAAGAGGTTCAAGAAACTCTGCAGGAAGAAATAGATGAAGTTTTTAGCAGTTCCGGGGCTCTCACTTATGAGAAACTTTTTGAAATGAAGTATCTCGACATGGTCTTCTGTGGTACGTTTTTAAATATTTCATATAGCTCGTATATTATTTAAAACAAAGTACATTTATGTTGAATTACAATTCTTGCTTTCGATCACATTGTTTAAATTGCATGAAAAATAGATTCATAATAAATAATGTAATAACAAACATTGCCAACTTATTTATCTTTATATATAAACTATCATTACTCGCAGAAACATTGAGAATGCACCCAGGAGCTCCGGTGCTAAATCGCATCTGCACCGAGGACTTCGTCATACCCGATTCGGACTTTCGCGTGCCAAAGGGCATGCGACTGGCAATATCCGTCAGCGGACTGCATCGCGATCCCGATATTTATCCCGATCCGGATAAATTCGATCCCACAAGATTCACCCCTGAGAATAGGCTCAAGAGGCACGCGTTCACCTACATACCATTTGGCGAAGGGCCGAGGCAATGCATCGGTGGGTAGAAAGTTAACATTGCATGATCGAAAGAATGCTAATAGAGTATCTGTATATGCGTGTACGCGCGTTATTTCAAAATGTTTTTCTAGTTGTTTTATTTATTTCTTGAATTACAGGAAAACGCCTTGGGATTTTAAAGCCGAAGATTGCTCTCTGCCACTTGCTTCGTAATTACAAGTTTTCAGTCTGCAGCAAAACGCAGATTCCGCTCTCTTACATGAACAACTTTTTCGTCCAAGTTCCAGCGGGAGGAGTGTATTTGCAGGCGCAAAAAAGGAATGTTAAATGATGCGGACAGTGTGCGGATAAAGTTTGCCTTACAAGAGACTACATAGCTCATATTGTTTTTGAAATATTTATAGTAATTAATGGTGAAATTTATATAGATATTTTAAATATTTGTCCATCGTTATTAATCTTTACATGAAATAGAAATAGTGATCGCAGTGTAATAATTTATTTTTTTTTACGAAAATATATTACATCAGAAAAATTACATCCTCCCCGCACAAAGCGGTACTAGTATATTTCCAAATATACATGACCTGCAGTATCAGTATCTGTTTATCTTAATATTTGTATAGTCGAGTAAAAATAATTATTTATTTTAGTAACTTAAATACTTATAACAATGATAAAATTCTAATTTTTTAATTATAAGATTTAGGCAATAAATCATTAGAGTTTATCCTGCCCTTAAGACACAAACGATAAAGTAAATAATTAGAGTTTTCAACAACTAAACTTCCATAAAACCAATCCCTCGCAATTCAAACCGCATAAATCAATTAAACCTATTCCAACAATCGTAAACCAAATTCAACAGCTCAACCACACCTCCACCCTCGCCGTCCTCCCGTCTCCTAATCGCCCGTCTCTCATCAATCCAGCCGCGTCTCCGCGCACGCGCCCGATCGTATTTTTATCTCCCCACGCGCGCGCGCGACATTTCCTGCATCCGCGCTAAATCGGAAGCTCGCTCCAAGACGTTCCCCCTCGCGCACTATATATCTCCCCGGCGCATCCGCGCGCGGCACGAAGCTCATCATGAACCCGACCTATACCCATAGCTTGCGTGCACTTTGCGCCTGAAAAAGCTCCCTTCCCCAAACATCCGCGCGTGGAAGGAGGAGGAGGGGGGGGGGAGCAAAAAGCGAGCATTGTAAAAACGGCAAAGAACGAAAAAATAGGTGGGCTGGACGGAAATAGTCGCGCGACTAAAGCTATGCGGGGGGTGCAACGACACGCGCCGGCGGCTGCTGCTGCATCCCTCGAGGTATGCAGTCGTCTGGAGTGGCGGTCCTCTTTTAGTCGGTCTAGAGCTTGCGCGGAGTGAAGTTTGGACTGCGATATTTGGAGCGGTTAGACGAGTTTTGGGAGTCGAGGATATAGGTGCGCTTGGTAGAAGATCGAGGTTGGGAGTGAATAGAAGGTTGGTTCTCCAGAGGGGTTTGAGAAGGAGAGCGAATTTTAACGCTGCGAGTGTTTTTATGTAAGGGTACATTTTTATTTGTTTAATGGGATTTTTATAGCTAGCAGTGCTGCGCGTGAGATTCTTAAATTATACGTTAGTCAAATACTTCTTTTGCATTAACTGTGAAATGTCAAACCGAATTGCTTTGAAAAATCTTAAGCGATTCTTTTTAAAAAGATAAATCAACGCGCGAAGCTTTTACCCAAATTAACATTGTAATGTACGTACACACTATTAACAAAATAAGCTTTCTTACCTAAACAAACAGCAATTTAATAAAACTCGAACCAACGCAAAATACCAAAAAAGGCCAAAAGCACATCCGTCTCCATTAATAATCTCTATCAGCCTCTATCAAAAAACAATTAATTTCACCTTATCCTACCTACCCTACAAACATTCGCCTGGCCAAAATTTCCCGAACAAAGCTCATTCATCATTTTTAACCAAATTAGTATCCGGCGCTGAGATCTCCCAGTGAAAAAAAAAATGATGAAACTCAACGGCAACGGCGGCCCAGTGATAAGGATGGCTCCCGTATCTAACTCTGGTAGCGCGGGTGGTGGAATCGAGTGCTGCTTTTGCAGATGCTGCACGTGTATTCATCTCGAGTTCCTCAGAACTGTGCCCGGACTCGTCAAGATCCTCGAGACAGTGAGTAGCCTTGTGCGTCTTTTGCCTTGTGCGAAATGACGGAGTTATTTTGGGGAGAGATTTTGTTCGATTAATGTTTTCGAGATTTTTCAAAAATTCATATGGTTTTTGGGCAATTTTTGAATAATAATATGGACTACGATGAAAGGATTGTCGTGGATTGTTGGTAAAATTAATATTTCTGTTTTTTGGTCGTTAATTCTCAAGCTTGAAATTAATAGAATAAATTACAGATCTTTGAAAAATGATACTTGGTCAAGAATGAACTACCTTACTGAGCTCTGAAAAAAATGGCCGCATGTCTTATTGATTATAGTGTTAAAGTATTGTAGAAAAATTCATATGTTAAACAAATTATGGATTAATTTTTAAAACATAACACATAAAAAATAATATTTTTTTATCACTTTTACATGAAAATAAATTTTAGTGTAAACATAATAAAATTAACATTTACTGACTTTAGGAAAATAAATAATTATCCACACGTTATTTATAACACAACAGT